>OMNM01055947.1:5445-21901 GCA_900302745.1 Parablennius parvicornis | reverse complement strand
AACCGCCCGCGCGCGCACGCGCGCGCACACACACACACACACACACACACACACACACGCCACAATCTGCCTCTCCAGCCCACAGGCAAATGCTGTGGCCTGGTTTACAGACAATCTAGTGCCCAGCAGGAGGCAGTATGAAAAGCGCTACAGTGTCCAACACACGGGGGACAAACTATCTTCAGCCTACACGGCTCATGCATATCTTCACGCTCCTCTAAGTTACGAGAAATACATGTTTCATTGAGATGTGCCTGTCGAACCAGATGGAGCCGGACGTCAATATTGATCTGCATGTTTGACTTCGGCACAAGCGTCAGGGATTCAGGGCTCAGGGATTGTAACCTTGACCTTCCAGTCACAAGCTCAATGCTCTAACCTCAAGGTCACAGTTAAATATTTTTAATTGAAGTAACATCTTTCTTCAAGAAAAAAAAAAGTCACTACAGCAAATTGACGAGCACGAGAACTCTAAATTTAGACCCCAGGTTTCATTGTTACAATTGAAATTCTAAAGAATAGAATGTTGTCCTGAAAGACTAAATAGAGAAGGAATGATTAAATGATTAAAGGAGGTTATAAAGAATGAATTTTAAAATATTTTCTGCACGCAAGTCTAGAGAAGCGACCCAAAACAAATCACGTATTTTGCAAGCCGGATCTCATCCGGCTGCAAAAGCTAAGTTACGTTATCCTGCATTTTATAAGACATTTCATGGATATATTTGCTCATAATGAATCAGATTAAATGTGGGGTTTTGCCAAACACATGCAAGCTTATAAAGTGCCTAAACAATCTTAAAAACCAATTCTAAAATTCAGAAGAATCCAATGGAGGTGAGCTGAAATTTGATTTAAGTCCAATGAGAAGCCAAACTGCAGGAGAGGTATCAGTATTGACAAATCTGACAAATCAAAGGTTGGATTAAATGAACATTTGGATGATTTTTTAGAGTAATCATACCTTTTTAAATTTGCTTTTGGATTAACCTCAAATCAATGTTTATTTATGTGGATTTAAAACAGGGGACCAATAGTACTATATATAAATTAACCTCTTTGGGGGAAACAAACAGAATCATTTAACACGTTAGGGTTAGTGTTAGGGTTAGGGTCATCTGCGTTCCAAATTAAAGTCTGAATCACATTGAATTACCTTTGAAGTCAGGCCACTAAACCGCAATGAAGCATTTGTGGCGTCACAAAAAAAAATAGAAGCAGAAATCTGGAATAGATAATAAACTTTGAGAAATGTGCAGAGTAACCTAACTTTCAACTTTAAGCTAAGACACAGTTGCTGCTCAATCTTTTATGCCTCTGTTGTGTCATGTCTCGGTGTAAAAAAATAAAATAAAATGTGCGTCTGTTCAGCGTGTTTTACCGTCCTGCTGTGCGGCGCTGCCTGGACGTGGTGTGATCCGTACACGACTTCAATCAGCATGAAAGCTTCAGAGGCCCCAGCGAGAGAGAATGATCTGTAAAGAAGGGCAGGGAGTTAGACCACAGCATTTGACATTTAATGGCCTTTGGCTGGATTATCAGGTACTCTGCAGGAGAGACCACTGAAGACAGGCCACGCAGGAAATCTGACGCACAGATTTAGAAACGCCTTTTAACTCTGAATTGACACTCAGTGTGTGGTAGACATGCAATGGAACATTCCCGCCTTATATTTGGCTAACCTGAAGACTAATCTCATCAGAACAGGAGTGGAAATAGCATTTCAGTGTGAATTGAATGCAAATGGATAAAGGCAAAAAAAGCTTTATTTTTGTTAATCCAACAATATTGTTTGCTGGTTAATTGTTGGTTTGCAGCATTTGGATAAAGCTTTTTTTTTTTTTATTTATTTTTTACAAATAAATAAATAAATAAAAGCACGCATTTTATTACGTTCTTTACAGACGTAATAACTATCACTGGTTTTTTCAAACAAAAACACAAATATCAATCTTATGGTTCAGATCAGGAGTCCAACGCAGGTGCAAACGGACACACAAAAACCACACACACTCACTTACACATCTACACACAATCCAAAGCCCTGCCCACACGACAACGTTCTCTCATGTTATTAATATTTTATAATTTATTTTCGAACTCGTGCAAAAAAACTTAAGAAGAGACACAATGAGTAGTCAAAAGACCAGTCGACACACAATCCAATTTGACTATATGTGCGTTACATGTTCGAAATTTTAAAAAGACAGGCAGTAAAGAGATCGTGTTGTCTCCTGTGGACTTGACATATGAGTTGCCACTTAATCTGAAATGCATGTTTTAGTATCGTATGAAATCAGAGTAACTGTGGAAAACCTAAACCCACACATGGGGAAACCAGGCAAACGTCACACAGAAAGGCCTTCAAACGGAGGATATTCTGAGAGGCGAGAGTACTAACAGCTCAGTCATATTCAGTAAATCTACTATCAGTTAAATATTACTATTTAACAGATGCATGTTAACGTCAGAAGATATCTTTACTCCAAATGAACTTACATTTTTTATTCTAAGTTACCTGCTGGAGGGTTCACACATCACCCTCCAAAAAAAAATCATAATTAGTGTGAAAGAAACAGGAAAAAATTAAGAAGTGTCCTCTATTTCCCCCAAAAAAACATCTGTAGCTTTTGCTCCAGGTTTTATTTTCATTTTTCTTAACTGTTGGTATGTGTTTCATATTTTGAGCTATTTCCATCTTTTCCCTCTGTGCTCACTCAGTAAATACCATGGTCCCTTCTGTGAGTCGAATCCCTCTTAATACCCCACAATCCTTAACAGCGCTGGACAGACGAGCACAGGACAGGAGATTGACCCTCTATTTTCTGGGGATGATGCATCATGGGGTTCCAGAGCTGCCACAGCTTATGTTGGTCATCTTCACAGGCTCGGGCAGAATGAGGCCTGGTGAGCCAGATGCTGCATTCTCGTGTTTCGACAACAAAACAAGGAAGAGTAATTTCTTTATCTCGCCCCCGGGGGAGCCAATACAACATAACCAGTTTTTAATTATTGAATACACATTCAAATGTGATCTGCAGCTCAACTGTTTACCTGCCTCCACATTCGCTCCGCTAAGCTGCAGCCCGAAGAGAAAGAAGTAATTGGCTGGTGACAGTGATCAATTAGAAATATTGTTCTGACTATTCATACTGAGTTCTCTTAATGAATACAATTACAAATATCAAAAGCTGGCTGTTTGAAGTGAGGACTTCAAACAAAGTAATGGATAGCGTGGCGAGCACAGTGGAGAGCTTACCGCATTAAATCAAAATGCCACAAATATAATAAATTGATCTGTCATTTTCTTAAGTTTTCCAACATTGCAATAGTTGCACAACGCCTCAGATTTCTGTGGTGCTTTTTAATGCTATTGATCATCTTACTTTCTAAATAGATTACAACTGAGAATTGAGAGAATGGAAGCAAAATAAGCCTGCCTGTGGGAGTCAAACGTCAGTGATATTGAAGGGTAAAATGATCAATACTGATTAGTAGGGATGGGACGAGATCTAGTGACACGAGATCTCGTGAGATCAAAATACTGCAATTTTTCTCGTCCTCACATTAAACAATATCGTAGTTTAATTAAAAGTTTTGTTTTTTTTTTTACTTTGTTGCATTCAGTGTAATGACTGTTGAGTTATGCAATCACACCCCCCACCACTAAGGGGCAACAGCGCACTTTGTGTGTAGGAACCTTTTGTAGCCAAGTGTAGTTTCTTGAGGGAGTGGAGCACAAAGAGTTTCCGCTGCCGACATACAACTAGGACGTTTTCATTACTGCTTTTGGAACTCTGATTATTTGATTCATAGACAATTTTGGTTTGGTTTTGGACTCTAATGAGTGAGCAAATAGAGTAAAAAATATTTTACCATTCATGAAGTTGGACATCAATCATTCAAACCAGAGCAAGGTGTGCAGGAGGAGCGTCAGTCACTCAGCCTTCAGTTACCCGTCAAAGTACTTTTGACGGGACAAAGTCCCTTGCTATATCGCGGTTCACCTTTTTTGTGCTATTTTGTGGATTTTTGTCAGTGCAACTTTGCATGCTTTTTTTTGAGAGGTGAAACTCGGGCGCTTAATAGCTCCAGGGGCGGGGCCCACGAAGCTCCGTGCGCGAGATATGGCTGAGGGCAGCGCGCATGGAGGGTGAAATCACGGAGGCCCGGATGTGTTAAGTGATGGAAAAAAAGGCAGCAAGTATGAAGGAACCAGGGGGAGAGTGTGGGCAGCTACGTGTCAGAGACGGTGAAAGCTCCTGAGAGAGGGCGTATACGAAGGTTTGAACTTTCTTTAAAGAACAGACAAATGTGAGAAAATGTTAATTCCTGTCTGAGCAAAGTGTATAAAGTGTGTGGTGAGGGGTTTTACAGCCTTAAAAGATATATAATGATTTAAAAAAATGATTGGGTTATTTTTAGAACGTAACCCCACGATAAACCAGGGACCACTGTGGTAGCTTTAAGCATCGGCTTTGCTACTACAATAGTTTTTATGTATTATTACATCGATCTAATGAACTCAATCTTGCGAGATGTCTTGTCTCATGGAATTTGTGTCTTGTCCCACCCCGAATACACACCCATGTTAAACTTCAAAACCGGCTGAAAACGTCATCAGACGGGAAATGACACAGATTAAAATTGGTGGCCGACAGGTGACAACTATTTTCACATCTGAAATGACGACAAGAGTAGCAACATTTAAAAAGTTGAATGGAGTCTCTGGCTGAAAGTATGGTGACTTGGCATGGCATTGAAAAGTGAGGATTTTTTTTTTGTTTTTCACTTGGTTCCCATCCGCTTTGAATGGGATTTTTTTTTTTTTTTTTTTTTTTTTTAACTCGGTCACAATGAAATTATTAGTAATTTTTCACATATTTTTTCAGAAACCATTAGTCACGAAGCTTCTAAAAGACATAGCACACTATTCTTGAATTTTCCACACGTTTTGATATGCTTTGTGTGTATGTGCTCCAAATGGTGGGGGACGAGTTACACTGCAAAGTTTCGATGGCTAGGAAAATGTTTGAATATTTTTTATCTTCGTCCTAGGAATGGTAAGCTTTGCGCATTGCCATAGGCAGGCACAAACAAATAGAAAAGCACTCAGACAGTGCAGACCTCTGCCAAAATTTGTCAAAATTTGTCAATTCAAAAATAATCTGAATTGGATCCAGATGAAAATTGGCACAATTCAGGGCAATGATATTCCAAATATACAAGTTAATTTTCAAGATAATCAAAACAAAATTCTATGAGTTCTGATTTTTGAAACTCGTAAATGGGGTTTCCAATGTTAACTTCTGGAATTTTTCCTGACCTTATTCTGGATCCTACTAGATATGACCATCCTACAGATCACTGAATTTTTACGAGTCAATCACATATGATCAGACAGACAGACAAACCATGGCAAAAACATAACCTCCTTGGCCGAGGTAATTAATAAATAAACGCAGACGATTTTACTACGTCCTTGGCTGACGTAATGACAGGGGAGACCTGCTCAAATCCTCTTGACAAAGTTTTACATGCAAGAGTGGTTTCCATTTTATTGGACGTCAAATTTCAGAATGCCGAATCCCCCTGCCTGTCCCCTCTCATTCGATTACATGGGACAATCAAAATTTCTTCTAAAAATAAGCAGTGATAGAACACCTCAAACAGATGCGGTAACTGTGGTTAAACCGTGACTTTCATCGACAAAGCAAGCAGATCAGTAGCACGACAAGAACCTGCTGAACAAGACGATGTAACACATGTGGGTAAAATTTCCTAAAACATGACTGTTTTGACGAGCGGGAGTCCAATGGAGCAAAATCATGAGTCTGTGTCAGACTGGGCTTCCTGGTGTCTAAAGTTTCCGTCTGACAGCTTCGAAACCCACACAGACTGAAATACAAGAAATTTTCCTTTCAAAATATGATAATTTTTTGAAAATGTTTGCCCGAAAATTGTGGACTCTGTGGAGTTGTTACCAAGATAAGTCGATAATATTGGTCTTCTCTCACACTGTGACACAAGTGCAGTGTCACTGTGACGTGCTCCGTCTCCATGGAAACAGACACAGATGCTGCTGCACTTAACCTGGCGAGCAACACATACTGATCCTTTAATAATCTTAAGTCTTTGTTTATGAAAAATTCCAATGTTGACTTCAAAATGGATATTAGGTGTTTAGCTACGCTAGGTATGTCCCGACTTTCCAAATAAAAGCCCCAAATTCCTTAAAAAAAGGTCTTTAAGAATTATTACAATGTTGACTCCTAAATGGATATTAAGTGTCCATTAAGTGTCTATCAATTTTTAAGGCTTTAGGTGTGAGCTGGCTTTCAAAATAAAAGCCCCAAATATTTTCAAAATATAAGTCTCTTTCATAAAAACTATACCTAAAACCTTACAAATTGATATTTAGGGATTAGATAGATTCCAGCTTATTTGGCTTTTGAAGTAAAAGCCCCCAAACTTATAAAAATAAATGTCCTTTTTTTATTAAAATCATCAAATTTATATTTTATCAATATTTAAATATGCCAGAGACCGTGATTGGGCCAGAAGATCTGATTGGGACGACCTCGATGGGCCAGAGCTCGAGGTCCCGACCAACACTGCTTGCAGCTTCATTTGTGCTTATGGTGTGTTCTTTATTACACACAATAGGTTCACGGTTTTAACAATGTCTACACAGGCTGAGATTTCAGCTGGTTTTTATGGAGGTGTATGGGTTTTATGTTGGTTGGACTGGAAACGGTGAGTCACATCTGGCAACCCTGATGCTGACCGGCGTGCCATCCATATTTACCTCTGTAAACAGCGTGCTTCTTTTGCGCAGGCATTGTGGGGGCAGACATGTTGGGTTCATCGTGTTCACGCGTCAGTCTGATGAAGCTTATGTATAAAATGTAATGTAAAAAAAAAATCGGATCCCCACAAATAATCGGAATTTAGCATCAAGACCTGCAGCATCACGTCTGGCGCTACAGCTGAGAGTTAATTAGTTTGATTGGACTCAGGTGTGAGTCAGCTCCTCGCTGCACCAGCACCCCACACCTCAGATGGCTGGTCCATTCTTTGCTACATTGAGAGGAAACCGTATTGGAAATGTCAAATTACACATTGGCTGATTAGCTGCAAAACAAAATACTAAAGGATATTCAATGTACTAAATAAACAAAAGAGCCTCCAATCTAGAATGGCAAAACAGAGAATATATGTCAACCTTATTCTTGACTATCATAGTCTCTGGAACATAAAATAACACACATGCACATACAAGAAGCACCAGGGCTTTTCTGTTAAATTTAATGTGAACATACAGTATAAATGAGATAAGACGACAGGATTACAAGAAACCATTAAGCATATTAAAAGATGAAAAATATCGATTAACTTTCATGGATTTTACTTGATGTCATCATTACTGTTATTGGCATGAAGGAACCCCTGAAAAGTCAAGGATTCTTTCAGCACTCACAAAACATCAACTGAACCAAATGAGTTCAAAAAAATTAAATGTCTGCTTGTGTCATGTATGATATGAATCTGGCATTTTTCTCACAAAATAAGAGGTGGAATAAACTAAAAAGCAGAGGATTGTGGTTACATTTGCCATTTCTTCCCCCGGAGTCATCTACTTTTCAATTGTCTGATTCAATTTCCCGTGCCATGTCAAAAGGCAGGAAAATTCCATATAAGACTTAACAGGTTTCACCTTAGAGAGCATGGCAATCAATGTGACATTCAGCCAGTGCAGATGATTTTCTCTTCAGCAGTGTAACGTAATCCTGACTAACAGTGATTTTTATGGCTCTCAGTCTATCCTGGGAAATGTTGGTTAATATAGCATATACATTTGTTAACTATAGTAGAGACTGCATATGGAGGACTGATTGGCCAAAATTAAATGAATAAAGTCGGTGGGCAGATCCTTACACCTGATTGGTTCCCCTGCACATCAAGCCAGAACAGATCCAATCCAACTTTATTTATATAGCACATTTAAAAACAGCAGAGGTTAACCAAGGTGCTTTACAGTTTTTTAAAAAGTAAAAAAAAATAAAAACAGAGCAATGATGAGTAAAAAACAGGGTAACCGAGTAAAAAAGAAAAATGCAGTAAACAGTGACTTAAAAAAGGGTTAAAACAATGCCACAGTGTTCAATTACTGTTAAAAGTCAGCGAATACATGTATGTCTTAAGTCGACACTTGAAGGACTCAGAGTCAGAGTGGTCCTTATGGAAAGAGGCAGATGATTCCACAGACTGGGTGCAGCCATGGAAAAGGCTCGGTCACCTCTAGTTTTCAGTCTGGACCTTGGAACATCAAGGACCATCTGGTTTGCTGACAGCAGTGGAAAAGCAGGAGTGTGCACACGTAGTAGGTCTGATGAATAAGAAATAGCCAACCCATTTAAAGTTTTAAAAACCAGTGATAAAATCTTTAAAACAATTCTAAAAGACACAGGAAGCCAGTGGAGTGAAGCTAAAACTGGGATGATGTGCTCTCATTTCTTTGTTCCTGTTAAAGGTCTGGCAGCAGCATTTTGTACGAGCTGGAGTCGACGTAGAGATGTCTGGTCCAGGCCAATGTAGAGGGGATTGCAGTAGTCCAGACTCCATGTAATAAAGGCATGAGTGACTCTCAAAGTTATTGTGAGAGATAGAGCTTCCCTTTGGCCAACAACATCAACTGAAAGAAACCAGTTTTTAAAACCGAGTTGATCTGTTTGTCAAGTTTGAAGCCACTATCGAGAATCACCTCCAGATTTTTAGAAAAGGGTAGACTATATGATTTTAGAGTGCCAAGAGCACTGCTATCAAGTGATAGCAGTGCTCTTGGCACTGGATCTGGCTGATTAAAAACAATAATTTCAGTTTTATGATTCATTTAGGCAGAGAAAGTTCGTTTCCAGCCAAGATTTTAAATCCTCTTGGCAGTTGAGTAGAACCTGCAGAATTGGACCTGATTGGGAGGTAGATCTGCACATCATCGGCAAAACCGTGAAAAGAGATATTATGTATATTAATAATGGATCCCAGGGGTAACATGTATAAAGAGAATAGTGAAGGGCCAAAATTAAATCCCTGTGGGACACCGCAGGAAAGGGGCAGATGAAGAGGAGATGTCACCGAGCTGCACAGAAAAGCTTCAGTCTTCCAGGTATGAATGAAACCAGTTAAGAGCTGTGCCTTTAATGCCCACACTGTTTTCAAGACGAGATAAAATAATATGATGATTGACTGTATCAGAAGCAGCAGTCAGGTCTAAAAGCACTAAAACAACCAAGTGTCCTGCATCAGCAGATAAAAGAAGGTCGCTAAAAACTCTTAAAGGGCAGTTTCAGCACTGTAAACCAAATTGAAACTTTTCATGAATACTGAAATCCAAAGTAGTTTGCAATTGATTAAAAAGAGTTCTCTCCAAGACTTTGGATAAGAATGTGAGTTTTGAAATGGGTCTAAATTTGGAGACAACTCTTTAAAAAGAGGTTTAATAAGAGGGACACATCTAGAGGCAAGATATGCGTTAACTAGATTTAATATATTTCACCCAACAGTGTTAAAAACATTAAGTAAAGAGGCAGGAATTCTGTTCAGGGTGGAGTTTATAGGACGCAATTGCTGCACTATATCAGATAAGGCTGTAAATGAAATGAGTTCACAGTTCTGGAAGACAGCTGGACTCAGTGGAGGGACAGAGGTCAGAGGAGGGACAGAGGGGCCTGTGAGAAGTGCAGGTGAGAAACTTAAGACTGGAAACCTTATCTATAAAAAAAGTTCAGGAACTTTTCACACAGTGAAGCTGACGGGATAAGTGGATCGGATTCTCGAGGGTTTACTAGTGAGATAACAACATTAGACATTAACAAAAAGAACCTGGGGCCTCTGGTAGTTGCTGGCTACAAGGTCAGATAAAGATTTGGATTTGGCACCTTTCTGGTATCCCGTACAATATTAAAAGAGACGTGTAATTTGTCCTCCTTCCACTTTCTTTCCACGCGTGTGCAGGCACGGCGGAGAGATCTAGTGTTTTCATTAAGCCAGGGCTCAGACAGTGCTTTTCCTGATTTTAACCTCAACAGCGCAAGAGATCTTAGTACAGGTTCCGTTAAACATGGTGGTGAGCTCATCTGCACTGAGATCACCATCATCCAAAGTATACAAATGTGAGGAGTTACAAGCATCAGAAAACTGGGAGGCAGTTTGCGGGTTCATCCTGCAGGCGGAACTTGCATGTGAGTTGGTGGAGGCTGCTGAGCAGGGGACAGTCACACTGAATTGAACAGAAAGGTGGTCAGATATATACATCACATATTTTATTGATGTCAACAGACAATTCATGAGACAACACCAGGTCCAGTGTGTGACATTTTTTGTGTGTTGGACCAGTGCCAGATTAATTGAAACTCTTTATCTAATTTAAATTGAGAAACTCTTTTACCAGGGGTCTCAACTCACAGCCCACATGAATGTTAAAATCTCCAATGATTAAGAATCTGTCATATTTCAAAACAACCCCTGCCGCAAAATCAGAAAAGTCCTGGATAAAATGTTTGTTAAACTACTACGCACAGAACAGTCACGGGGAAAAGTATCTCAAACAGCTGCAGCTCAAAGCTGGAGCAGCTGTCAAACGTAAGCTTCCAGCAGATAAACTTGGATTTGAACACAGTTGCAAGCCCTCCGCCTTTACCAGTGGTCCGAGGAGAGCTGAGAAAGTCACAGTTAGTAGGAAGAAGTTCAGAGAATGGAATGAGCTCACCGTCATGCAGCCAGGTTTCCGTAAGAAACATCAATTCAAGCAATGTAATATAGTCATTCAAAATAAACGTGGCAAGATCAGTGTTAATGTTGCACTCCCGTCAACGCCACCTGTGGAATTGCATCCCAGGAAATACTATTAAGAAGGTCACACAGGTTCAAAATACCACAGGGCGAGACGGTTCCTATTGACACAAATCTAAACTATGGATCTAAACATTTCAATAAAGGTCACACACCAGTTAACTCAAACTAAAATAGATGGGCGAGCAGGTCAGGGCTGGGGCTTACTATGCAGCAGGGCAACCAAAGAATCAAGGGTCCTCAACTGAAATCACCTGTGACACTGCAAAGAAAATACTCACACACACACAAAGGTAAGGCAAGAGGGAGAAAACTGCACCACCATCAGAGAATAATTGCTGCATTCACCCCACAGCACCGGGGACAAGGAAACGCATTAAAACACGCCCAGAAGTATAAAAAACTGGTATGGACTAAAAACAGAAATTATAGGGACATTAAAATGAAAAGAGAAAAAGGATTATTTCCACTAACACAACTAAGCTTAAGGAACAAAGGAAAACCTATTAAATCCTAAATAACAAAATAGAACACACTTTAAAAATACCAGGAAGCAGACCCAAGCAGCACTCTCTTGCACCAGACCCAGACACAGTCCTGGGAGCAGAGGGTGAACACAGACAAGTAAAACAGAAACAAAAGAAAACCCAAAAAGAACCAATAACAGAATCGAATCAATAAATCAAACAATCAATGGGAATAAAAGAACTAAATTGAAACCAATTAAACCAATGAATCAAACAAAATAATTGGAACAATGGAAATAATCAAAAGAACTGAAATATAACTAATTGAACCAATGAATTAACCAATAATTTAATTGTCCACAACATCCAGCAGCTCAGCAGAACCAAAACAGCAGTGGGGGCCCAGGAGCGGCGGCACCAGCAGGTTTAACAAAACCTGCCCCACTACAGAACACAAAAGTGACATTAAAATAATAAATAAATTCAAATGGCTGTATAAAACTAAATGCATACCACATGCAGTGATTCCTCAGCCACTGGAGGATGTGGTCCTCGGTGTGCAACTGAAGCACACACTAGGAAGTAGCGCTCAGTTCAACCAACTGGAAACTGGGCAACAGCGATGAGGAGACAGTCGGCAGAAACTGCACAGGAGCAGGAGGCTACAATGCACCTTCATATTTTACATGATCACTCCTCCTCTCTGGCCCAGCAAGTGGCTTTACTGAAAGAGCAGAGAGCATTTGACCAAATGTGAGTGTTGCCACGCTGGCATGGAGAAAAGATGGCAGAAACACTTACTCAGTGGAGGGGATAGTGTGCGCCCTGAAGGCAATCCAGTCCCGAGCAGCAGCTGCTTTGTCATGTACTGCAGCTACTGGAGTGAGCGAGGTGTGGCAGAGACATGTGTGCCACAGACACACCCCCAGCATTCAAAGGGCACTAGGCCCCACCCAGCCACACCAGCACTCACACTGCTGGAGCTGTGCCCAATGTGGCCTGGAGTATAATGTCCTGCTACAGAAAGGTCTTGTTTACAATCGATCGAGCGTTGATCAGAGCGATACAGAGTGTGCAGTCCCCGCTGGTTGAAGGCGCAGCATGATTCAGTGCACGAAGGTTGGAGAAATCCACACCACCTCTGCCAACCCGAGTCTGCACAGGTGGAGAAGGAGGTAGCGCAGAACCGGGGACATCAAGCGGGTCAGGGACGACAGAACAAAGCCATCTTCTACTTGTCACTGAAAAACACTGGTTGTCAAGATTCCGGTGGGAAAATGGTGAGGGATCACTTGTGGATGACCAGGTGGGTGAAGAGGATGGAAGACCGTGATGAGCGTGGGGCACTTGGGGCGGTGCTCGGAAGGCAAACAGTCATGCTCGAGGAGTTGTCTGGACAGCATGCTGGATGTTGTGTGTTCTGTTCAGTGTGAGACGGGTCCAAATAGCTCTTTGAGTGTTGAAGGTTGCCGACCCCTGCACTAGAGATTTAATAATGGAGTGGAGAGACACGGCCCTCCACCTAGCAGCAAATCAATATTCACAGTTTAAAGTGTAACGTGTGATTAATGTATCGGTTCTCTAATGAGGACAGCTCCCAGTAGTGATTGTGAAAGCTTGTTAATGTCATAGATCTATTTCTGGAAGGTTATTAGCATTTTTATGGTTCTGCAGGGGCTGGAACAGAAAGAACAGTGTTCTCTTTTGATACTGTACATGAATATTCACAAAGAATAAGCCCTCATTGACATTCAACAGAGAAATTGTTTCAGCTACGTGCTGTGACAAAGCTTGATTTTGTCATGATGTGTGTTTTCTGCATGCAGATATGCCACATTATGCATCATGTGCTTGTGAGCGCATGGCATGAATACACGTGTTTTTACTTGCATGTCTATCTTTGCAAGGACCTTTTTATAGTAAATTAAGACATAAAATAGTTGGCGTCATTGGCGATGCCTCTCGACTTGGCTGAAAGTCAGGATTCATTTATTTAAAAATTGGAGAATTAATTGAAAGAAAGCGTTTAGATGTGAGTGCCAATATTAGTAGTCTTTTGGCACACTTTTTTAAAAAGAAGTTGTGACTGGAACCAACTCCAATGAGTTTAATGGTAATCTGACTTTTTTTCCCCCCTCTTGTATTTATTATAAAGTTAATTTCACTCTGTATAAAACTGTGAGATTATTGGATTGTAGCTGGCTCATTACTTGGTTTATGCTCATTAGAATAAAGGGAAAATCGTCATTATGTGACTGGTGGTGACAATTATCAATGGTGTTGGCAGCGACAGCTTGGGACTGGGGACAAACATTACTTGTGTGTCAGCTCACGTGTATGGAATGAAGTCACAGTTTTATATGCTGTCAGATCCGGTTTCATTAATCAAGATGTGAAAAAAGTGTTGAGCAAGTTACAGTACTTGCAAATAAAAAGCTAACCTGTTATTTGGGAAAGTAACTGATTAAATCACTCCTTCAGTTAATCTGTTTTACTAATGTGCATGTCAGCTCTAGTGTTGCTTTAACACATCTGCTGACCTGTTATCACTGTGTCTTGATCTCAGTATGTGGTTTGTTGGGAGGGATAGTGCAGGGCGGATTTAACTCATGTCATAAAATGAATGCTACACCTTGTTGAACTATTCTCACTCGAACATTCTTTTCATGTGGTGCTCTGCCATCTTGGCCCCAGTGACTCACAGAGACAATAGAATGTGTTTATGGAACAACCTGGGAACTTTGAGAAAATGCCCCTTGAGTCCCCCTTGAGGAAAGGAGTATTCCACTGTGATTGGCCTGCAGAGAACTGGAAGTGGGTTACAGGTCACAGGAAGTATTCGTACGGAGGACCGCAGCTATAAGACTCCCTTGGTACGTCCAAAAAGTCCCTCCTATCATATTATCTGTGGACTTTACGTTAACCCCATGGATGACGTTACAGCGTTAATGCTGTGAAACAGGGAAGATATCTGTAGTTGATGAACAAGAGTCCTTTTATTTCTCTTCTGACACTGACACTGAACTTAAAACAGAACTCAGCGGACGTACACACATCTGCTGCTACAACAAAAACAATTCCACATCCCACAATGCATCTGACTCTTAAAGTAACAGCATGTAACATGCATAATTGCCGTGGCCACCGTAAACATGGTGTAAATAATATGGAAACAAAAATGGCCTAAATCTCACTGTGTGTTATTTTTCGGAAAACGGGGCTGCCGTGACTGCTGGGAACATAGTGTAAACGTAGCCTAAGGAAAGGCATTAGGGGTCTTTCTAAAGGAGTTAGTGAAAGGCAATCACGTGGGTGTGGCAGCCGGACAGCACTTTCACATAGTGACATCATAATAATGTGACGGCGGTGCACATTATTGACATCTGCCATGGTGGGGGAAAGAACTACAAGTTTCTGAAATGGATTACAATAAGCTAATTTCTACCACTTTACCCTGTGCCTCTAACCGCTGATAAACTGAAATCACAAGATTTGAATGAAACTCATAGGAAAAAAGGCTGCTCTGCCATGAGGAACTTAAGTGAACCTAAAAGAACGTCACATTGGGAATGGTTGCACACCTCAATAAGGAGACAACAAGCCTCCTTTGCTCTGCTTATTAAGAATTCAGACAGCACTTATAATGGCCACTGCTTAAAACACTTCCAGGGTTAAGGAAAAGTTGATAGATAAGGAGTTAGGAGGGACTATTCGGACAAACCCCCTGCACATGTGAATTTGGTCTCTTCTTACATCTTAAGTGGATGGGGAGCACTGGCTGGAGCCCTGTTCGAACTGCCTGGTGAGAATGTTCCTCTTAATAAATGTGTAAACTCTTAACTATCTCAGGTCTGTTGTCCTTAGCCCGCCAAAGTTTTGGCACATTAGTCTGCATTACATTATAACATTCATTACATACATATTTACAAAAACATGAGGTTCTACAGCTCTAAAGCTATTTGATTTAATGAAAAATGTAATGTTTATTTACCACAGACCTTTTTTCCTTTGATTTTTTATTTGACTCTTATATGCCTTCATCATAAATACCGCCCTTATTATCATGAGTCTCGCACTGTGTTAGTTATTTAACAGCATCATTGTTAATTAGAGGAATATGCTCAATGAGCTCCTTGTTTTCTGTTCTTGAAAAGTTGTTTTCGAATAAATGCCAAAATCAATCAGCTGTGATAAACTACTCATGTGCAGACAGATCTTCAGATAATCTAAAGAGTATTAGACTATATTGTGGCAATGTTAATAGTACAGTTGGATCAGAAGGACTGAGGATTTTCCAGGATTATTCAACATTATTTGGTGAAATCGTTATTTTTAAAAAAAAGAAACTGATCTTTACTAGAAACAAGAACTCGAGCTGAAACTAAAGCTATTTCTTGATATGAGAACAGAGGGACAGCAGCTCTCAATGGCTTTTAACAAATGATAAAACTAATGACGATGTGACCCATAGAAACATCAGTGCTACTTCATTTTATGTCCAACACACTTCCTAGTGTATAAATGTATAAACTCCTACTTAAGCATTGTTGGCATCAAACTCAAACATCATCTCTGCAGGATCTGCATTAGTTAAACACCTGACTAGAAAAAGCTATAAACACTAGTTTATTTCCTCACAATACTTGCAGTACAAATAGATAGATATAGCTATGCCTTTTATACATAGGTACAGTGAGATTAAAAACAACTCCAGTAACAGTGCAACAGTTAAAAATATAAAAAATATAGTGCAAGAAGGAGGGTGGGGGATGTAGGAGGTAAGGTGCATGGTCCAGTCCTGAGAACAGTACACTGTGTTGTGTGTATTTACAGGAAATAAATAAAAATACTATATACGTATGTATATATATAGATGTAATGCTATATACAGATGTAGTACTATATACAGATGTATACACATGGAAAGTAAAAATGTAATAAAATGCATATGGAGAGGTGCGAGACTGTTAAGTCAGTGCAGATCTGATGACCCTATAGCGCCTTCCCAAGGGCAGCAGGTCAAACAGGTCAGAGCCAGGGTGGGAGCTGTCCTTGATAATATTCATAGCTCTGCTGAGGCAGCGGGAGGTGTAAATGTCCATCAGGGAGGGGAGAGAGCAGCCGATGATCATCTGTGC
>OMNM01055941.1:0-10120 GCA_900302745.1 Parablennius parvicornis | reverse complement strand
GACAGAGACAGAGAGAGACAGAGAGAGAGACAGAGAGAGAGAGACAGACAGAGAGAGAGCGACAGAGAGAGAGAGACACAGAGAGAGAGAGACAGAGAGAGAGACAGAGAGAGACAGAGAGAGAGACAGAGAGAGAGAGAGAGACAGAGAGAGACAGAGAGAGACAGAGATACACGGACTGACAGAAAGAGAGAGAGAGAGAGAGAGAGAGAGAGAGAGAGAGAGAGAGAGAGAGACAGAAAGAGAGACAGAGAGAGAGAGAGAGAGAGAGGGAGAGATAAGAAAGAGACGGAGCAGAGAACAGTCCTTTCTGGTGCAGAGCGGAGAGGAGGTGTGTGCGGGTGGGAGGCTGGGGCTGCTCTGACGACAGAGCGGGGAGGCAGAACGTAACGCTGCGCTGTCACGGGGAGGATGGGCTGAGCTGCGGCGCCGCTGCCGCTCTTCTCACCACTCCTTCCTTCTCATCCTACAGTAAGTGACATCCCCTATGCAGTCGCTCCGTCTGACTTATGCATTCCTCCACGCCTGCTGTCCTGAAACGCTTCGCTTTCAAATTGATTCCCGTCGCCTCAACTTTCACAGGTACACTTTGGCTGCAGTGCGAGCGACAGAGGGAGACTGCCATTTGCTGAATCAAGGTCATAGGAACTTTGACGGCAGCTAACAGCTCACACATGTTGATAGTCAGTCAACGAAACAGCGGTTTTAAGGCTAAAAGCCAGAAAAATCTACAACTGGTACAGCTACATTCAAACAGTTAACCCGCCAAGAGAAGAGGCAAGATTTGTATGTTGATTCGTTTTTTTATATTAAGAGGATACCCTTCAGGTGCTAAACTTTTCTGCATCCATTTTGTCTCAAACACACCAATTCTTCTCTCTTTTTAAGGCACCTCTTGTTTGACCGCAATGTGTAATTTGACATCAGCCTCAACCTCTTGTGTGCGGCTGGTGTCACATCATGCAAACTGAACACTCACAACAATCCGTCCATCCATGTCCTATACCACCCATATCTAGCAAATCTTGGGCCGAGTGGGGCTGATCCAAGCTGACTGTAGGAGAAGGCAGGTTGCACCCTCAACATGAAAACAGAACCTCAAAATTCTACAAATATCAAACCCAACCTGGACTCGAACCGGGGCGCGTCACCTGCAGGAGTGCCAATCACACCAACGCTGTGCAGCTAAATAACAATTATCTTGAGCCTACACACTCTCATCAAAGCAGCTGAGCTCAATATGTGAGACTTGGGTCACATGTAATATGAACACTCAAGATTAAAATGTCATTCGTGTGACAGGAGACTGGGAAACATGTTACATATTAGCGATTTCCTGAAGCACAAGGTGCTACAATCATCAGCATGTTCAGAGGGCAACGTGCAACCCAATTTCACCTCGAGTGGTAAAATAGTCCCATAATAACCTTTAAATTCAAACATCAAAGTTTATCTTTGTTGTAGCTACAGCAAAGATAACACCACAGGGTTAATCAGACTGTGCTCTACTATGCAAACCTAATATATGATTATATATAATATATACAATATACGAATTGTCCAGGAAACCAACTTGAGTGTGTTGCTTTGAGTTTCTGATCATAACAGGAAAAATAATCCACACCAGAAGCATGTGCTAACAAAATTAGTTTCTGCACTGGATTTTGTGAAGAGCAAAAGAAATAATGCCCGCATTATTCTTTAAGTCTCTGGTTTCTCACAATCCACCCACTTCTCCACAAGCGTGTGGTATCATGACAAAGTGAACAAAACACTGTTGATCTGTATGATTTACATATGCGCCCTCAGTTTTAATCAGTGGCTCGGCATGTCACACATTGATCACCTCATCACTGGGCGAATCTAAACAAGGTTCATCACTAGCGTTATTATCCAAAGCAAACCTTTTGCTTCACAGCTGCCCTTTATCACCGCCCACGCACTCAGGGGGAGACCTGGAATCAAAGCGCCGTAGTTTTGTATTCAGCTGAACGCTGCAGTGACTTTACTGCCTCTCCATCATCCGGACCGCACAATATTAACACGGCAGATAATTCCTCTATGAGACCTTCAAGAAGCCATGATGCAGCAGCACCTGCAGACTCTTGGCATATTTATATAATAAAATCAAACTAAAGAGCAAAGTCAGCCAAAGCTGAAACCCTGATTGCATAGCAAATCACTAAGTTTTCAGATCATCATACAACACGAGGCTTCATTTACGAGCCCAGGCACAAAATCTACTTTTACTGGCCAATTCCTTAAAGTTGTCCAATAGCAGGTGATTCTGCATAACAGCTTATATTTATAATATAGCACATATAATCTTACTAAATTTTGCTTAACATCATCAGAGAACTTTTAATTGAAAATGTATGTGTGTTTTTCAGTTATTACTATTAGAAAAACCTCTCATTATAAGGTAGTACAGCCTATCACCACTGCAAACTGCAGCCCTCATACATGAACAACTAGTTAAATTATGCCGATATTATCCAATGCGAAAAAAAAACTAACATTATCAAACGTCTACAGGCAGATTTCCTGCAAAATGACGCTAAAGCAACCTGTACTGTAAATATAACACAAGATATGCTGTCGGGTTATGCTGGTAAAATGGAAAAATGTGAAACACAAGACGGAAGGTTTGCCTGCACATCAGCTTCTCATTCGAATGCCGTAAAGTCAATTTAATGAGTCTACTCATAAGCAGACCCTGGAGTCGCGTGCACGCTCAGGCTCCGTGCACTGCTGGCCTGCGTGGCCCGAACTGTCCCGGCCATCAGCAAGAAGTCCAGTGTAAAATATCAAGTGTGGGGATACAGATGAGACTAGTACCAGACACGACTGTGGGCCGGAGCAGGGCGACGACCTTGTCGCAGCGGGATGGTGAGAGCGCCTGCCAACGTGCGAATACACAACTGTAGGCTTCAGACAGCGTGTAACTCCACAGGATCCAGTCCTTTCTGTTAATGAGCACCAACGAGCGCTTTCTGAAGAGACTAAGTTAGACGGCACTGGCAACACCATGAGGGTATACAAACTCCAGCAGTGTTAAAGTGCTGGGTTTTTTTCTTCGTATTTCTATATATATCTTAGATGGTTTCTCAATTTCTTGAGGGTGTTGAAAAAAAGCTGTGGCATTGGGTAGGAAATATACCCTTAACCTGACTAATACATCCTGATAAACACTCTTGAGGTTTTTGTGGATTTTGGATTTATGTCAGAAATGGGTATTATGTGATCTGAGGTGACCCCTTGGTTTTTGGGCGAGAACTCATGAATCAAACAAAAAATTCACGATCAACGTTAATGCATCTGATTTTCAATTTGTTATTATTCAATGTTCATAGTTTGTACTGTTGGTACACCTTTACCCGTCTTCCTTTTGTTGGCCAGCAGAGCGATAAATCATTATCTATGAGAATGATGGCTTGCATAGAAAAAGTAATTTTTTTTTCTAAAGTGTGGACATGTCAGTATTTATTTTGCAATGTCATTAACAAAGCAATGTACTCAGTTTGTGGAAAACAAATTGTTGTGTTCAGCCTTATGTTTCAGGAAGTCACTAATATGTAATATGTTGTTGGCTTGGGCCTTAATAAGAGACTGTTCCCTTCAGTAAATTAAATGTACATCTTTGATTTAACAAGGACAATTTTGCTGAATATTTAAAAAGACAAAGCACTGTTTCTCTGTAGCTTATACCTTACAACAACATGTTGAAGACAGAAAAAATATATGACTAAATCTTGTGATTAATATTGAATAATGTGGTCAAATAATGACAGCACTTCTCAGCATTTTTCTACTTTGTACTTCTCCTTATAATATTGCTTGCTTTTAACCGATTACTGTTGGAAAATTAAGTTTCTTACCATCAGTGAGTGCACTTGACTGGAGAGAAAAAACCAACAACAACAACAACAGAACACTGTGTTTAATTATAAACATTTTTAACAAGAAAAACAAGATGACCACTTTCAAACACAAGCATAAAACATCTAGTAAATCATATGCATTGTACATCCTATGCAAATAAGTGATGAGATCATAAGACTTTCTCCGTAGTGTATAGATGTAGCGTAGATATAGCCTGAGATGCATGCCGTGTGCATATTTCTAAGGTATGAACTGTGAAATATGAGTAACTTTAGGTATAGGGCACTTGAAACATTTTTTTTCCCCTTGTATTTCAATGAGTACTCATACAGGATTGAAGATGCAACCTTCCTATTTCTTCTCAGGGACGCTTTGCAGAAGAAAGCTTTTCTTTCGTGTGGTAATACAATTCTGAATGCAGTGCAAGATGACTAATACGTCCCAGAATATCAGTGCAGCTTACACCCCACCGTCCATGCAGGTGTGTACTCCAGGCTTCACATTATCGTGGTGATATAAGTGAGCGATGGCGGTGCTGCATGCTGCTGGCCTCCGAGCTGCCCGTCTTTAAATTACAACGTGTGCAACAGTGGCAACGGCAGAGACGCGAGAGGGAGGGAGAAGTACAGTTGGGTGCAACCAATGCTGGGATGTGGTGAAAAATAAATATAAAAGAAAATGCATGGAAAGGGGATGAGAGAATCACATGATGCAGAGAGGAGAGTGTAGACGGAGCCATGCGGGAGGTGAGCTAGAGGTGACTGCAATGCAAATGCCCGAGTAACTTCAAAGCAAACGATGCCCGACTTTCATGGAGTGTAAACATACGGACAATTACACAACCATGCATATATGTGCGCACAATTGATTTCTCCATTCTTTCGATAAGCAGGGCAGCTGCATGTGGAGGTATTGGTTGCTTTCCATATTCACAGATAAAACACAGATGGGTTTTTGTCATGGGTCTGTACAGCTGCTTTTAAATGTCTTAAATCAAACCTATGGGTATAAAAGATGCAGGTTGTATAAGGTTTTCATTTTGAAGGTGTCCAACTTATTTTTTTTTCATAGTGTATGAAGTCTGTGCTTGTGTCTAGCAGAGCTAAGAATTGTTATTCAGCAAAATAGCTGGCAAGCTTATTGAAGAATATGGAGGGTTTTTTTTTTTTTTTTAAACCAAAATATGACCATCAAAGCATTTATTTACTGAATATCAGTGTTCAAGAATTAGTCACACTACTTTCATGCAGATAAATATTCATATTGAGCCAAACTGAAGTCATTTTCATCCTAAACTGTTCCAGTTTCTCATGCGGCACCTCTGGAAAATAAATTGCCTGACCCCGTCTTAAATGCTAAAGATGTTAGGCCTTATTGATTTACCACCGATGTTTAAATCAATTTCACTGCCAATCATTTCTCCGTCCCTGCCTACCCACTGTCCAATCAATCTCTTTGTTGCCCTGTTGCTTACTTGTCTATCTGCTCCTCCTTTGTGCCGTTCTCGTGTCTATCTCCCTGCTCATGTGCCAGTTCATCTGCATAATTGCTGGCCTGCTTCCCTCGACTTGACAGTGAGTAATGAGCAACATCTGATCAAACACTCAAAGAGAAATTGCATTCTTTTTTGCAATATTTAACAGCTTTATGCCGAAAGTGTAAGACACACTTCATGGGACTTCATGAACTTGAGCACTTTATGGGTTCCACGTTAATGTGAGAAGCTCCAAAGCCAGATGCTAACATGGCGATATATTGTGTTTGCCATATGACAAGCTCAAGAAAGGAAGAAAAAAGAAAACAGAGGAGTCTACTGTAGCTGAAACACAAAGACTGCCATTATCATAAAGTCTATGACGCATTTCCAAATTGTTGTTTAAAGTTTACAAAACTGTTATCATGCTGGGGCACAACATGTTGTTCCAGACTCAGAAATGACCCAGACTTTTTCCTTGCAAACTTGAGCTGCTTTTTAAAGATGAGGTGAGATGATGGGGAAATCCAAGTGCAGCAACAGTGATAGATAAAAGAAAATAATCAACAATAGGGTGAAAACACAGAGTAAATATGAAATGATATACATAAGAATGAGAATAATAGACAAGAGACTAGATTAGAAATGTGTTTTCAGTTCATTAGAATTGATTTAACAGAATTTATAAGACTGAGTTAAAGTTAAAGATAAAGTTATGGTTTTATTTAAGTTATGATTTTATTTTGCAGTCACGCTGGGTACCTAAGTCGATAATTCCTGAGTTGGTATATACTGTACACTCGACTGATGTATTGCTGACTTATTAATGTTTTCTGAGGGTATCGGATACTTTGAAGGTTTTCAGATTTTTTTGTTCACGGGCATTCCCTTGCAGGTTTACCACATCAGTAAGTGATGTAACTGCACGCCCTAATGATATTAGAGTTTCTTCCTTTTCATCATCCATTTTGGCTGGAAACTGTATGTTAAGGATGAGCCATGCATTCTAATTTAAGGTTGAATTTACCTTTAACGCTTCATTCTCTGAGTACCGGTGGTTTGCCTGCTGGGTCAATGTGTTGTGCTCTGTGATTAATAAGAACAAGCATTAATGATGTAACAGTGCCCCGATAATTGCTACCTCCTCTTTTCAGATGTGAGGCTCCCGGTCTGACAAGCAGCGGGTAGTTTGCTGCCCTCCACAGAATCTCTGTGCGGCTGTCTCCAAATGTCCTTGAGCACAGCGAGGCAGAGCTGAGGAGGTCTGAGTCTGAGCTGTGCCCACTGCATCGTCACCAGCAGCAGCAGCAGCAGCATCACTGGCATGCAGCGCCCCCTGCCTGCACCAAAATATAGTGCAGGTGAATTCACTGCACACCTGCAGGCTCTTCAAAAATGGCATGTAATGTCAGATGACAGGTAGCAAGTGAAGTCAAGCTTGTGTGGAGACTTTACAATGTTCCAAAGCGCCGATGCTCTTCTTTCTAAAGCAATGTGTTTGTGTGGAAGGGATCAAGTGGCACGACAACGGACCGAATCAACATCCGGCTCACATTTGGAACGTCTCACAGTCCTCCTGTGACACGGTGAATGTGTTTCCACAAATGCAGGGAGACACTGTGTTTTCCTGTGTTGATAAACCGTCATCTGATACGTACGCCACCGAGATATCAGGATGTCGAGTTATAAAACCTCAAACAACATGACCTGTGCTGCCCCGCTGCGTCGTGCCGAGAAACAAATTCAACTTGTCTGATGATACAAATACGTGCAATAATGAAATGATGAATATCAAGCGGGCAGCAGACGCAATATAGCGCAACGTTCAGGGAATCCCCAAGTACGTGGTGCATTCGATAGCAGCTGCGTCGCAATACTGCACTGAAATATATCACACACACACACACACACAACAACAGAAAGCCAGAAAGACACATTAACTGACATTGTCTCTGAGGTGAACTGTTATATAACAGCCACACGGAGAGTCAACTAATTGGGTTGAAACCAGCTGTCATGCTAACTAAGCACAGCAGACAGAGTCTGACGAAGGAAAAGAGTATTTCGGTAACCGCTCCACAAAGGCTCCGTCTCACATCAGGCAGAGAAAAATAAAATGAAGAAGAAAAAAAAAAAACAGAGAAATGAGTCAGCGGAGACATATAGCGTGCACATACTTCTATGTGACGAGCCGACGCGGGCTTGTAGATGTCGAGGGGCCTTTTGAAGCCAAGTAGTCGGCCAGGAAAGTTAGATGGCCGCGGGCGCTGCTGTGTGTCACTGCAGAGTCAGATTAAGAAGCCAAGATGTGAGAGCTGGTGGTGATATGCTGGAGCTGTGAGACGGCGGGGTTATAGGACAGTGGACGATGCCAGTGCCACGAGCCAGCGGTCAAAATGGAGAAGCCTCCACAAAATCAGTGTTGAAGAGGACAGGTAGTGTCTCTGTGGATGCAATGATGTGGAACAACATAATCTCTCTGTCATCACTTGTCTACTGACTTCCACCTGCCCTTTTTTTTTTGGGGGGGGGAGCTTTTCTACATTTCTGTCTGATGTACAGATGTCATTTTTTCATAGATATAATTTTTTTTATTTCTTTTTTGTACTTGGTGAGTTGTTGGAATGAAACTACGTCACTAGTAATGTAAGGCAGAGGCAGAGGCGGAGATGTACAGTGTAATTCTGCCTGGAGCTGCAGTGTGAATGTACATTAACCACCCATGACCAAATCGATGCTGACATTTTCTTCTTGGGCTTATTGGAATGCGATATAAATACTTTATTTTATTACACTGCATATATCATTAATAGGGGAGAAACTCTAAATGTTATCCGAACATTATAATTTGACAATAAATGTTTCTGTAAAGTCGATTTCAAGGGCTGTAAACTACTGCTGTGTTCTGATTGGCACTTTGATTGTAGCAAGAAAGTCGCGTTCCAGGATGGCGTTTACCTCTTCTCCTTGTGTATGAGTCAGTTTTCTCCAGGTATTCCAACACCAGCAGACCAAAAACATGTTTTAAAGATCGATGACTAACTCCAAATTGCCGGTACATGTGAATGTGGGTGTCAGAAGTTTGATGAAGAGGTGCAGAAGAGTTATGGATCATGAAGATACGATTTACCTCCACAGCAGAAAATCCTATAAATGACAAGTAGTTTTTTTTTTTTTTATATCTGGAGCTCAATTTTCCAATCAAACTGAACACCCCCCGGTCTGATCCTCTTCTTGTTGTCAATCATTTTGTGCACAAACTTGTGAGAACTATCGAAGCTATGATGAGAAGCGATGTGCAAACTTTTTCACTCCGACCTATTATTGATGCTTCAATAACCTGCAGTTTACTCAAATACTTTCTTATGTTTAGAATGCGCAGTGTTGATGGTTAGAATAATATGAAAGGGTGAGGATGAAAACAGTAACTACAGGCTCAATAGTGCCCATCTTTCCACAAAGACCACGTGCTTCTCCAGGGAAATTAAAGCATCTGAGGTACAAGCTGCAGAGTCAATATTTTTCTCTCCGCAACTCATTATGGTTTCATCAGATAAATTTACTCCTTCTGATGAATGTGCAGCAGACTGTTTTGAGAATAGACCCGTCTTTTGGCAGAGGCCTGAAGAAGATGCGTGTTTGGAGCAGGTTTAAAAGACAAAGTAGGCCAGAAGGGTCACTTTCCGACAAGAAAAGTTTGCATTGATCATTAAATCAAAGTTTAGGACAGAGGTGTGTAAAACCACGGTGCACAAGCTAACTGTTGACACTGACTCATTTTAAACGGTCTGCAGCAAGTTATAGAAACATTTTATATTATTATTGATATTATGTACATGACACCCGGTTGCACTGTTATTCTGACAGACGGGCCCATGATCCAGCCTCAAACCAGAAATGTTCTCGCTTTGAGTGAAGACAGCAAACCACAACACCACCATTTAGAACCAGACACCAGCAGACTGACTTCCAGTCAGTCACAGATTATCAAATCAAGTTGAGACACATGAAAGTTAATATAATCTTTTGAACCATGGTTGTCAAACATAGGGCCTGTGGACCATAACAAAAACCGCCAAGCAAATTAAAAAAATTTCAAAGAAAGGATTGATCTTTTTTTCTTAAGATTTCATTGTATTTTGCAACAGAAAATATAATCAAAATTGACTTTATGTTGAGATTGCAGTAATTTTCTGGTTTTTAATTGTTTAGTTTTGCAAAAATATAAACATATTCATCACATATACTATGCACCACAGTAAAGAAAAACTTAAAACTTTCAATTCAAAAGTTATTATGACACTATTTTACTGGTCCGGCCCACTCAAGATGATGTCAGACTGCATGTGACACCCCAAATCATGGTATTACCATCAATGAGTATGACCAGTGTGAAACTCGTAAATTTCAATAAGGAGCAGTAAGAAATAAAAATGTGGTTGTTCATTTTTTCTTCTCTGTCTTTTAACAGACTCTAACTTTCATGCTCTTTGAACTCTGTGCTAACACGCAGCTATGATCACCGTTTGAATTGAGTTCATCCTGAAGTGACTCTGTGTTAATTTGCCTCGCCGCCTCGGGAGAAGTACGCATCAAAGAAGCGGATGACACATGTGCCGATGAGGATTTTACTAATCCACACAGAATATGACGATCTACACGCAGCGCGACTCACAGAACAGGAAAGGCACCGAGTCTCACACTTGCACGGGAGGTTATTTAACTGAGAGAGCTGCAGCGAAGCAAACTGAGTCATTATCATTT
>OMNM01055940.1:1545-13299 GCA_900302745.1 Parablennius parvicornis | reverse complement strand
TAAATTAGCTGGATGCTAAATAATAATAATAATAATAAATAATAAATAATAATGCATATTTGTTGTATAAATCTGTCACCAAATGTGATCACTTGCTCCCATAAAGTCTTAAAGTAACTGGGAAAAAAAAAACTCAAAACAAAATCTTCCATATTGTTTGCAAAAACCTTTGTTTGTATTTTCCCCCCTAATTTCAATGTAAGTTTTTCTTTAATCTGATTTTTGCATTGAGTTGACTGTTTTTATCAGATTTTCTAAAGAACTTTAACTTTTTAAATGTTGACAAATGTTCAGCGTGAGCCTGCTGATGCAGTGTGAGGATGCTGCCACCTGGTGGTGAAGTAAAATAATGCAACCCAAAAGCTCCAGTTCCAATGTTAAGAGATATAATAAGAATGTGTTGAATATACTTAATTGACACATACACCAATTGAATTCTTAAAAGTACTTCCTAATTTTTATTACCATCCATATTTTTCAGCTTATGTTTAAATATTGATCTGCATATAAAGAAAGGTGACATGAGTATTTACATTAAACATTGTACAATGATGAGAAACACTTTTATGATTCTGATTCTGGAGGCTGTCCTGTGAAAATAGAAGCTACAGTACATCTGCATCCATCATCGCTATTGAAACATTAATTGTTTTTACTATAACACAAAGTGGTAAAGCTTTGTCCTTATACAGTATATATCACTCAACATAGTATATACTACAACTTCAGTCCATTGAAAACTTCCCCACATCTGTTTTTAAGCCTGATTAGTCACAAATAGACAAACTGTGATGAAAATGCTTCAGTTTAAAAAAGAATCTCTGAGCATCTGACATTAAAACATGAGCAACATGAGGAGGATTCAGATTTTCTGCACTATGGGCATGTTTTGCTCTGTTCGTCATTCCACAGAAAAACTATCCTCTCACGTTTGTTGCTTGTTGCTTCTAATATGTCATCAATTAAAGGAGTAAATTAACTGACATTAATGTATATCTGTTGTGTAAATCTTCACAGTTGTAACACTGAGAGTCCTTTGTGTCATGTGGGTGACCTTTGCAGCGTGAACCGCTGCGTTCACAGTCTTTGTGACAAAGTGTTTGTTTGCACGTGTCTAATTAGAAGCTTCGGCATCGCCGAGCTTCTGGTAAACAAATTGTTGCCATCAGGGAGCAGCCGTATGCTCCGCATCCTGCAAAGAACCCACCCAAAACAAAAAGAAAGGAAAGAAACACGTGGCGGAGAGAGAAGGTTTACCCGAACCCGATCTGACATGAAACCCGCCACCGTGACCAAATATTACAGCTCAGACGTTCTGGGATCAAAAAAAAAAAAAAAAAAATAGACGAGAGAAGTGAGCACGTTCACCTCCGACGGTCCTTTGATTCTTTATCTCCCTCTCGTTTGTTTGGGAGATAGTGGCTCCTTCACACACACGCTGTGAGCGTGGTGGCATTCCTCAGCCGTCATTATCCCCATTCCCAATCATTTCAGTCTGCGGAGTGAGTGTGGGAAAACTGCTTCCACTCCTCAGACGGAGCCTGAGTCATGAAACCCGCAGCAAAAACGCTCAGTTCGAGTTCAATATACAGAAATTCTGCAGGGAAAAAAAGACGAATATAGTTTATAAGTAAACTAAAAGTACATTCACTGAATATGTTGTGTTCTTCCTGTGTATGTTTCTTCCCCGGATACCATCTGAAAACATGCCTTTAAAGTTTATTTACTGACTCTAAATAGCCTGAAGACGAATGATCTTCACCCAGATCTGCCGCTTCAGCACATTTATCTCACATAGCAGCCTGCCGGTGCCTCGTTGATTAAATGTGACTTGGCGTGAAGGCTAAATCCTCAGATTGGGTTCAGAAGTATGTGCAACCCGATACTAAACGCTTGAGGAATGACAACATTGACAAATTCTGCAAAAACATGAGATGCAATGATATAATTCGAGAAGCTCTAAACAACAATCAGCAGTAGAAGAGGTTGTTGAAAGTCACATACTCAGCTCGGCTGCTCATCCCACAAATGCATGTTGCCTCTAAAAGGGATAGTTAAAAAAAAAGGCAAATAAACAGATGTCCAAATAGTGTGAAGATAAATTGACTTGCTTTTTGTGCTACTTTGAGTTAATTATCAGTAAATATAAATTAAAAAAAAAAGCAATAATAAATGAATAAAAACTGATACTTAAAAGTCTTGCTAAAAAATATAATTGATTAATTGTGTTGGGCAACTAATTTGTTTCTTTATGCTCATTAAGCGCTGTTTGAGCAGATTAATGTGCTTTTTCATGCCATAGCATCTTTTTGCAATATATTTTTGTATCTTTTTTGTTAATTAACTCTTGTTTATAGTAGCTTTTTACTTAATCTCAACATAATTTTGCCTCTGTTATTCAGATATTTGTATGAGCTCAATTTCCTTTAATGTCTTAACACTTGTTTGCAGTACTTTTTAGTAATTCAGCATCACTTTTTTTTAGTTTTTATTTTATTAGTAATTTAGCACTTGTTTGAATTGGTTTTTTATCGCTTTGTGAGAATTTTGCATCACTTTATTGTAGTTTTTGTTGCTTTTTAGTAATTTAGTACATGTTTCATACCTGTTTGTAGTTTTTTTCATACTTTTTATAGTAATTTAGCATGAGTCTATACTATTTATATAGCTGTATAGTAATTTAGCACCTGTTTATTGTAGTTTTTGTTGCTCTTTAGTAATTCAGCATCACTTTATCGTAGTTTTTGTTGCTTCATAGTAATTTAGCAGCTATTTGTAGTACTTTTGAGAGCTTTATGGTCATTAAGCATCACTTTTGTGCGACTTTATGTGCCTTTGTTGTAATTTAGCATCTCTTGGCAGCAACTTTTTGTGTTTTTGTGGGGAATGAGTGTCAAATTATGATGGCATTTTCTATTTATGTTGTGATTATTGTACATTTCATTGTCGTAGTGTGTGTAGGGAGAGTTTGTGTGTCTGTATCGTGGTTTTAAGTGGTCCTATAATTGACATGTAGCTAAGCATATATTAGTTTCCTGTATGGTAATGTCTTTATGTCATATTATGATTTAACAGCTTGGGGCTGTGGAGACCGTGCTTTGATATTCATACTGCTTGCTGTAGAAATTACTTCCAGAAATTACAGGCAATTAAATGTGAGGTCATAATTTGGTGTTGGTGATCAGGGGCTGATAGTTTTAGCAGGAAAAGAAGGAGAAGCAGCATGTCTCGGGTTACAAATGAAAGCCCAGCAGCCCTCTGCTTCCCCCGCACAATGCAGCGGTGTTCTCACCTCTGGCCCCTCCCACTTCCTCTCCTCCTATTGGACAGTGCCAAACAAGAGCCTCTCCCTTATTGGCTTATTGGTCTATCAATCAGGTTTGCCGTTCGAAAAGTGGGCGGGACCGCATTGGAAAAGTTTTCCCAAAGTTTGCGGATGCGTCAAGAAAACAAGAGCTACGCCGGAACTACTTAACATGGATTTCAACATAAAAATAGAATGTTTTGTGTTTTGGGGCTGATTAAACGTGTTACAATGAAGAGGCGTAATGTGTAAGAACAAATACAAGATTGTTATAAAATAAAGAATGAAACTGTAGTGTTTTTCACACGGTAACATTCATTTTTTTTGTAACCGACAACCGACAGTGTCACCGTAACTTCCGGTAACTTGACGCGAGCAAAAAAAAAAAAAAAAACTTTCCGCCCTCTCTCCTCCTCTTCCCCCTCCTCCTTCTTCTCCTCCATCCATCCATTCCTTGTTGATGTTCGAGCGGTGATGGAGAAGGCGAGGGACCCGAGCTAGCGAACCCCACGAGAGAGAGAGAGAGCGCGAAGCGACGCCATCGAGAATGGAGACAGTGGAGCAGCTCGTGTCCTTCCACCACATCCAGGTCCAGCTGAGCGGGGGCGCGCCTTGGGGCTTCACGTTGAAAGGAGGGCTCGAGCACGGCGAGCCGCTCATCATCACCAAAGTAAGTTCACTCACACAATCTATATATGTGTTAAAAAAAAAAAACAACAGAAAACTCTCAACCTGGCTCAGAAGTTTCCAATTCTACTTCATGTTTGAGTTGTTGAGTTGCTGCAGGAATCTCGCGCATCACGGATGCATGTCTTCAGGACACTGCAGCACCATCAGTGTGTAGCTGTGTACAAAGTCACTCATGCGTGCTTTCCACTGACTTCCAGCTCATGCACAAAGTTCACTCTTCTTTTCTCTAAAAGTTAATGTCTGCATCAGCTGCATGGAGCCCCTTACACTAGTCTAATGAAGTGGTAAGAGTTCCTAAACCTGCAGGTCAGAGCCCTCCTCCCACCTCCTACTCCCAGGGGTGCCCAGTGGATCCCAGACCAACTGAGGCTCTGTTCATCTCCTGGTCGCTCCGTTCGCCGTGTGGCTGAAACGCCCAGGCGCTGACAGACAGTCAAACCCACTTCAGATGGCCGAAACCATCCGGTGGGGTGTTTGTGGGATGCGGGAATCCTTGAAATGAGAGATTGTGACTCTCCCAACAAAGCTCTCTTGTTTGTCCCAGAGTTTTGTACACTTCCTTGGGGTGTACAGATGTGCAGGATGACTGAGGTCGGTGTCGTTCAGACACCGCCGTGACCCCCCGTCCTGTTTGATAGAAGTCACCGAGGCCGGGGTTTCCTCCTCGGCCTCTTCTCACGGTTTCACGCCGGAGGCGGTGAGCTGCTGGAAATAAGGAGGGTGTCTTTGAATTACTGCAAGTAATTACTGGTGTGGGTTCTTCTGCTGGGGGTAGTCTGTCTGTGTGTTTGAATGTGTGTGTGTTCAGTCCGGTGCCTAAGTAGGACATCCAACCTCTCGTTCCTGCACTCTTTCTTACCCACTTTGTTGAGAAGTGGCGGCGGCGTTGGCCAGCGTGCATCTCCATCCACCACAGCAAGGAATGGAAAAGCCTGGCTCAGTCATCTGGAAACACACACACAGCAACACACACACAGCCCCTGGGAAAATGTGACCGGGAGATAAAAATCAAACTGCTCTCTGTGACTGGTTTGTGTCCAGTGGCTGTTATAAACCCACACGCGGATGCCGATTCACACAGTGAAGAGTCTTTCAGGTGTTTAATGATTAAGTGTTCAGAGGAGAGAGAGAAAGAACGAAAAGGTTAAGTTAAGTTTTGTGTGAGAGATTTTTCTTTTAGCATGTTTCGGGTTTTTCGCGAGGGCCTGGAAGGGTGAGTTTGCACACAGAGCTTCTTACTGTGTCGGTATGGACGACAGCTGAATGCCGTCTTAATCCTCCACTTCCGACAAGCAGCTGTGCCTGATGGGGCCGTCGGTGGAACGCCGGGAAAACACCGAGGGAGATATAGGACCATGTTTATAATGTTTTTGAAGAGAACACTACTTTATGATAGGATCATATTCATTCTATAATGACCTGTAATTTGGCACCAGCGCCTTCTTCTCAGTCTGTTGTTACACTTTTTGTTAAAAAAGGGTTTGCAATTGCACACCAGCATCATTCTCCTGCTAGTTTTTTGCAGTGCTCAAGCTGACCTCCATAATAGTGTCGAGAGCCACCAGAATAGTTACATTATTTATTTTAAAAAGTCATTTTTATCATATAATTACTTGTTATTTGACACCAGCATCATTCTCTAACAGGCTGTTGTGCTGTTCCGTCAGATTTTCAGGGTTTTTGATATTGTCGAGTTCCACCTGTGTAGCGTTTCAAGATGATGGCTTTCAAAGATATCGCAGTTATTTTTACGGTGACCTGTAATTTGACACCAGCATCATTCTCTCACGTGGTTGCTGCTATGCTTATGGTAATTTTCATGATTTGTTTTTTGTGCGGAATTCCACTTGGATACCTTATTGAGATGCATAGTTTTCAAAACAAATATGTCATTATTCTAATGACTTGTTATTTGACACCAGCATCTTTCTTTCACTGGCTTTGGCACAGTTTGCAAACAGTGCGCATCTTGACTCAAATAGCTCTTCAATTCAGATTCATGACAGTTGAACATATCGTATTGTTCGCATAATGACTTGTAGTTTGACACCAGCATCATTCTGTCACTTGCTGAAGCCAATATTCTCTGATTCCCCCCAAAAAAAATTACAGGATTCCATATAAGTTACCTGAGCAATTTAATAAAAAAAAAAAAGTCATTTCATCATTGAATTTCTTGTAATTTGACACCAGCATCACCCAGTTGTTGGCTCAGTCGGGGTTTCAGGTGCAAAGGGAGTTCAGTAGGTAGTTGAAGTTGTTAGTATCCATCAATCTTTCTTCCACAGGAGAACTGCCTCCTCGCGTGTCCTGTTCCCTTCAATCTCCTCGGCTTCTGTACGTTAACCCCTAAACCCGGAGGATCCCGATTCAACCCGTCATGAGACACTTCCTTTCGGCATCTTTTTGTGTCCGACTCAGACGCCTGGCCAGATTATCTCCTCTTTGCAAAAAGTTCAATTAAAAAAAAAAAAAAAAAAAAGTTGGCGTGTAATAAATGAATAGTAAAGACGGTCGCGACAGATTTCTGTGAAATTTAACTTCGCTGTGTTTTTGTTGCGTCTGTCAGAGTGAGACTGCTGCTTTTTGCTAGAGAGAGTTGCTGTTTTACAAAGTTGTTCTCAAGGATGTGTGTGTGTGTGTGTGTGTGTGTGTGTGAGTGTGTGTGCGCATGGCCGTTTGAGAGTGTGTGTGCTGCAGGACGGGGGGGGAAGGGGCAGTTTCTCCAGACTGAGACAGCAGAGGGATATAAGCCATTTGGTCAACATTCCACCGGGAGCATAACTAATCACTACTGTGGGGTGTGTGTGCGCGTCTTTTGTCTCCCATGTGCGCGGAGATTTTCATACGTACAACTCACTCCCAGACCGCCACGCTCGTTCTCCGTGCGGGAGGCAGCCGACTGCGTCATCACACGGTCAGTTTTTTTTTTGTTTTGTTTTTATTTTGCGCTGCAGTTGGTTCTGTCGGCCGTTGGTTGGGCTCCAGTGCTCAGTCAACCCGGTGACCTGGCGTCCAGTCAGTTAGAGATTAAACAGGCTCCGGTGGACAGAGTGTGTTTTATTGGCTATAAAATGGAATAGTTTTAACAGTTTTTGCCTCATCGGGTCGTGATTGATCCGATCGCACCAACAGAGATGCCTCAAGATATTTAACTTTATTACTGAGAGTGAAGAAAAGCCAAAGTCCTCCGTCGTTATTAGATTTACGTCTTATAAAATCGTCCTTTCGTGGTGTTTTCCATCTGATTCAGCTGTACAAGTCTGATTTGTTCAAAAAAAGTTTCGCGTTTTTTCTTTGGCACCATGATTTATAGAAAGATTTACAGAATGCTGCCAAAGTAGTGAGATTGACATTTATGGTCGTCTTTATGGAAGCGTTTCCTATAATCTGCGTTCATACTTGTAAAGTTGCGCTGTGTTTTGGCACAATAAGAGATGTTTTGATCGCAACTGGACCCGAATAAATCAGGACTTATTGAAAACATGAGGAAGCAAAAGGGCATAATGGAAAGGAATGCCGACCTTTATCACAGAGGAACCTCCAGTAGATTCAGGCTGAGAGGTTGTTCCAAGTGATTCAACCTGTTGGTGTTCTGAAAAAAGAAAAAAGAAAAACTGTACCGTCAAAGGACCAATAAAGTACAACCATTCAGATAGTCTGGGATTCGGTTCACTCACTGAGAATGTTCACACTTTCATTTGGTTTGGTGGCGTTAACATTCACTTTTGAGAGCAAACTGCCTGAAAAATGTCTTGCCATTACAACAGCTGCTCATTTGGGGGCGCTGTCGCCCCCCCAAAAAAAAACACGGACCAGAGAGGAAGTAAAGAAGAAACACGGCTCGTTGATTAGTCTGGACCCAAACCATAAGTCCCGCCCCTTTAGCCTGTGGTGGCGAGGCTAGTTAGCTCGTGGCTAATGGATAGCCACAAACATCCGCAATATAAATTCTTCAGACCAGATACCAACGAGAGTCTTCCTCACTACTTCTTCCTCACTACTCCACCTCTGGCCACGAGATATTTTCCAACTTTTTCTTTCTGCGTCCAATTCTTCTGATTTGCGTGTCTTAGCGTTGTTTGTTTACTACCCAGAATGCAATGCACGCTATGTCACGTCCTCTCACCCCGCCCGCCAGAAAGATCGTTTGTAAAGGAACCGAGACAGAGGTTCTCAAGGGAACTGAAGATTTTTTGTCTGCTCCGGTTCAGAGTTCGTGGGCGTGTTCTCGTCACCCAAACCAAACGGTTTTCAAATAGAACTCTGGTCCGGACCAAACGGGGGAAACTGAACACGCCCTAAGAAACCCTCTTCAGGTGATCTGAGATAAATAAATCTCTACCTAGAGAGCTGGTTCCTTCAGACATCACAGTTAGAAGCCTAAAATAGGACGTGGAGTTTTTATTATTCACACATTGACATTAAAAACTTCAATAAACACTCCTGTCATGATTTTTCACATCCACAAGTTAAGTGAAAAAACTTCCCCAACATCGAACAAAAGCTATAAATAAACCAACTGATGCTACGCTAAGTCCACTAATGAGATGAAATCTGTTCCTGGGCGTGGTTGTTGCGCGTGTTTACTGGAAATAGAAGTTAACGCAGCATTAAAATAAATGCCACCGGTTGTCGGTTAAATGTGTTTGGTGACATTCTCCCCTAATGTCCTTTGTGTCTTTAGTCCAACGCGGTTGCGATGACTCGGTGGCGAGTTCCTTCCACTGTCGTGTTTGACGGAGCAGCTGCCCGCCGAGCCGTCAGATCGCTTTCATATGTGGGTTTATGATCGACTGCGAGGCCTCTGCTGATTCCTGTCTGGGGACCAGCACCTCTTTTCAAACTCCCCAACCATCTTCTGGCTGTGTGAAGGCGGCGTTCCCGCGGGACTCTCGGGCATGAAGACTTTTTCAGACCAGCTTTGAAGGTGGAGCTTTGTAAGAGACGTTCTAGAGTTGAGTTTTCCTCAGATTACCGTCACCATCACTGAAGCAACAGGAAATAAAAGCAGTTTCCCGGGTTTCCCAGAGGCAGCATTGCTTGGTTGGTAGAGCGGAAGTCTCCTAATGGGAAGGTTGCAGGTTCAATTCCTGTCTCTACATGATACTGAACCCTCAATTGCTCCTATTGGCATGACAGTGCCTTGCATGGCCGCCTCCTCCATTGATTAAGCACGTAAAGCGCTTTAAGGCTCCATTCACCATTTGTTCAATGTATTAATTAATTTGGCTTTTCTACATGTGCTTACAAAATAAAACATACAAATATATATTAATTGTTTTCATGACAAGTAAAAAAACCTGAGGATGACACAAATAAGTCATAAATAAGATTAATTTCACTTGTGGTCCTCACAATAAATAAATAAATAAATAAATAAATGTTAATTAATCCTCTATTTCACCTTCATTTCGTTCAAGTGTTTTGGGCCAAAACGTGAATCCCAGTGGTTGACGAGCACCAACGTTTATTTACTGCTCACCTTTACCAACATAAAAAAAAACAGGAACCTTCACCAGTTCACGACTTGTTCTTCAGGTGCCAGAACATATCGCATTCTGGTTCAATAACACTAATTAAAGCTGTATTTCAAAATTTGCGAAAGTAATAACATTTTTTCAATCTCGTGTCGATTTGCATTTGTATTCTTTCAAGTAATGTTCAAAATCGTAAATACATGGAATCAACAATGATTTGAAGTGAAAACTGAAAACGTTGCTTGCGTTTTGGGGGTCCGTCTACACGATAACGCTACCCGGAGTCACCGGAAACACAAAATTTTGGGTGGAAAGTTGTGAAAATGTGAGGAAAAGGCAACTTTTTTTATCGCTTGCACGCATTTAGAAATATTACCACGTAAACGTGAAACCTTTCTAAAACGTAGAATGCGATAATGACTCACCTGATCGTGTAAACTGGGCCTGGAGATACGAGGATCTTTATCCTGCTTGGATATTAAAGACTCTTTACATTGAGGTTTTTGGTGGAAACATGTAAACTGGATGAGATCTATTTGTGGCTGAAAGGACTTTTTTTAAAAAATTTTTTCTTTATTAATCTGGCTTTTGTGAGGAGAGAATTGCCGCAGTTTGTTTGAAGATACTGACGATTCACCCGGACGATCATTTTTCACTCTTTTCCTGCTGTTGACAGTAAGAGAAACCCCGGGATTGGACGAGAGAATGTTTTGACATTTGGTCTAAGGTATGCAGCCAACTGTCTTGGACTGGTAAACAGACGTTTGTGTGTGTGTGTGTGTGTGTGTGTGTGTGTGTGTACCCCCCTCCCCTCTGAATTCCTGTAAAAGGTAGCCTCCAGTAGCAATCTGCTCGGCGGGAGGTAGATGAGGATGCCATCAGATAGAGATGCCGGTGTGCGCGTGTGTTCATGTCCGCTGCCCTGCTTTTGTTCACTGTCTCACCAAACTGAAAACACATGCGGCGCGACGACGCGGCGCACAATGGGCCATATTGATGAGGCGGCGTTCGCTTCCAACAACTTGGAGGGTATTAAAAGTCAGAGGAGAGACCAGACAACTTTTTCAAATCTAATTTCTCTTTTAAAGTTATTTATCAGAGGAAACAATCGAACACTCTGTCCATTCATTCACCGCTCCGTCTTAATTGGGTTCAGCTCAACGAAACTTTTTTGAAATCACGTCACGATTCACGCATCAACTGATCAGAAATGCTGAGTCATGAGAAGAACCGTCTTCACAAATACAGTTTGAATTAATTGAAGTTCTTCTTTGGACATCTTTGCGTCATAAATTAGGTTGATTACAGCAAAAAAATAACTTTTTATTGTGTTTTTTTGAGTCATGTTGTCTAATTTATGTGAATTACTAATTTATTTTTATTCTATTATTATTAAAACTTTTCAAGACCTGAATTAAAAGTATTGAAGAAAACCAAAACATTTCCTGGAGTTTTTTTCCACTTGTTTTGAGAAATCTTTTCCCATGACTCAAATTACTAAATATTATTAAATTATTTTTTGTTATTATGAAATAATATTATTTTGAAATTTTTAATTACTGGCCATAAAAGTCTCGAAGACCTTAATTATATACATTTTGAGTGTTTTCTCATTTTTATTTAAGAGTTTGTCCACTAAGAAAAAACAAACCTGCTGCTGGCACATCTTGATAAATAATATACTTTAGGTTGAAACTTCCTGTCTATAGAGTGTCTGGAAAATGTACAGCAAACATGTTCCCACAGCTTCAAGTGACTTTTTGAAAATAGTATCTGTAAAATTGACCCTTGAACGACGGAGCCCGGAGACCTCCCTCACGGTTTCTGCCCTCGTCTGTGACAACGATAATGTGATAAATGGACTTCTCTATGTATAACAACATCATGGGACCCTTTCAGCCCATCATCCACTGAAAACCTCTCAGTAGAAATACTGTGATTTAAAGACTTCAATGATGATAAACATTTGGAAATATCCATAAGAAGTTGGGGTGATGTTGAGACGGAGGAATTTTAAGTAGAAAGTGATCCGAACTGAATCAAAGTGAGATGTTTGAGGTTTTTCGCCAAGAAGATACAGAGAAGTGATGTCACGGTGTTATCACATGAAACACTTTGGAGATAAACAGGCGGCTGCAGGAACATGCAGCTTGTGAGTCGGTGATGCTGCAGGGGAGGACTTCTGTGTGTGTGTGTGTGTGTGTGTGTGTGTGTGTGTGTGTGTGTGTTGTTTTGGGGTGGGGTTGGAATGCATCTATCTTTAATCTGTGGAGCCTTCAG
>OMNM01055939.1:0-10634 GCA_900302745.1 Parablennius parvicornis | reverse complement strand
TGTACAAACCTGAAAGTTTTGTGAAAAGAAAAATGCAAAAACAATACGTTTTCTCCTGCGCCATTGTTGTGTAGCTCCTCCACATTGGTCCGCTTGGAGCCAAAACCTTTTCAGTACAAAAAAACTGCATTTACAATTACATTAGAAATTCTAATTATTCCACATATATATGAAAGGAATCAACATGAAGGGCACAGATATAAAGTACAAAATCCAAACAAATCACTGTTAGAAGCTCAAAATGAAGAAATATTCTTACTTGACCTTTTCAAACACAGTAGGACAAAAATGATCTTAAACTAAGTAACATTTTAACTGAGTAGAACAGAGGTGGCTGCAGTTTAATAGGAAAACGGCAGCTAATTTAATGAAAAGGACTAATTGTAAATGGTGGTAAACTGTAGTCAACATGAATGCAGTTATTTCCTGTGTGTACATATGTGTAACTTACAATAAACCCATATAGTTTTTTAACTAGGTTTTTATTGCTGACAATTTAATTTATTCTCATGTAAATGTTTGTTATATTCACTTATCTTCAATTACTAATATTACATGTTTTATTCTCCACTTCCTCTTTTTTCCCATGACTGCTGACGACAGAGCTCAGAGTTATTAATCTCAACATTATAGTGAAAACACTTCAAGCAACAGCCTCAATTCACAGTTTGAGAAACATATTTGCCTGGCTTAACGTGATGGGAAACCAGTCATACAGCTCTCATAAGATGTAAATATTTTTCAAACTAAGCTTCCTTCAATAAAGCCCTTCACATTAATAATCCGCCGCCATATGTTTTCTTCTCCTGCGGTAACACAGAGAAGATAACCACTATGATCTCCATGCTGGGCAGCCTGTTCATCCCACACAGAACAGAGATCTCCACGTTTCCGCTCAGATCTTCTCTGTACAAACGAGTGCTGCTTTCACTGAAAAGCACTGCGATGCCGTAACAGCAGATTAGTGGCCATTAGAAACACTGTGACTTCTGCTAAACTCTAATTACCAGCCAAAGATTGGAAAATGCTGTGTGATTTAGTGTCACATTATTAACTATTGCTGGTGGCTCATTATGTACCACCATCATGTTTTGCTTGTGAGGCACTTATGGACCATTATGATGCTAAAATTGTGTTTATTGCACAGAAAATTACCATAAAAATTAAAAGAAGAAAAGTAAAAACTTCCATCTGTTTATGAAGAGTGGATTTTCATCCAGAACCAACTGTTGATGTTGTACGCTGAAACTTTGATCAGATCCAATAACAACTGGGCTTTTTTCTTTCTTTTTTTCTCAGTTTAGTGCAAAAATTTTGGCTTTTTTTTTTGGCTGTTTTTAGGCTAATTGTGTGGCTGCTATGTCAACTACAGGTGAATTAAGAGCAGGGCAGTCAAACATAAGGTCCATGGACCAAAACTGGCCCACAAGAGGTGAAAACAGTGATTTTGTTTTTTAAACAAATCTGTTAAGAGTAGGGGAAACAACACAACATCACTTCAGGTATTTTGTTATTTGGACAAATTCAAACAGATTGGCTCACATTATTCATGTTCCAAAAAAGTGTCTTGTATTTTGAACAAATATTTTTTACTTCAATACTAGATATATTTGTGTAAAAATACAAACTTGAATTTTATTGTTGATTCAATTAAGTTAAACTTACTTCTTCTCAGTTTTATTTTTAAGTGTGCATATAATACATTACTCATGGAATGTTTTTTTTTTTTTTTTTTTTTTTTCTTTTTAACCAAATTTCATCCTCACTCTTAATTTATTTTAAGTACTTAAAATTTCTTGTGGGAGAGACAGACCAGTATATTTAACATGGGGGGGATGCATTCAGGAAGAAATAGTTATCTAGCTAACCATCAAGTGACTCTGACCTCAGCAGGACGACCACACAAGATGCTTTGATCAGGTATCAGTTAATACCCTTATACAACTTTGTTGTTTTATGTTTGCACATTTTCCTCTGTAGACAAAATATTAGCTTGTAGTCTATCAGATCCCACATACTTACAGGTGCTGTGAAAAAGAGATAATCTGTGGTCTTCATGTCTCCTTTCATGATACAATGTGGAACCAATAGCTTTCCTTAAATTCTCAGAAGAACAAGGCAGGCGAGTTACAATTATCTGGTCCATTTACACTGGAATCTCCTGAGATGTCACCAAATCCTGAAGACAAGTTCACTGTCTCCACACCTCAGTGTCAAAAGGACTCACGAAATTCTCCAGACGTGGAGTCTCACCTTCCTCTAAGTCCCTGGTGTTTCCCCGAGGACAACGTTACATTTTTAAACCCTGATCTGAGAACAGCACAGCCTTGTTCAGCACTTTGATACCAGTGTAATGAAGGACTGGCGGCTCAGCAGCCGGGCGGCAGACTTAACGCTGCAATAAGCTTCAAAAGGGAGTTCTCACTGAAAGCATCAGCAGGTTTGACCTGCACACTGCCGGCTAATGAGCAGGACCCGTCCCTCCTGTTGGAGCCTGGAAAGATGTGCTGGAAATATCGTTTAGAGCTTCCATGTGCTCGGGCCTCTGAGGTGTTGTTTATTCACACATGAGTTCAGTGGAAGAGGCAAACTTCTCACACTGAGTCAATCTGAATGTCAACTCGCCAGTTTGTTCTATGGTCCAACAAAACTGCTAATTTAAGTATCAACGTCCTTCAAATCATTCCAGCTGGTTCAGAGCAGAGGCTCCCGACATCGTTTCCCTTTTAGAAGAATAAAGGCGGTGGAGTCTTGCAGACTCTGATTTGTTAAAACATTTGAGTGAAATAAAGTAGCGCGGACCTGTTGAGTCGCCTCAATCAAGACAAAAGTATCACAGAAAACAATTATCACAAACAACTGTTGATTCCTACAGCGACTCTTTCTTACTCCATCACCTCGGTTGGGTTTTTTTTTCTGAATGTTTGAGCTTACATGAAGAGAAAAGAGAAGTTTAGTACTTCCTGTTCGCTGCACCCATCAGCTTCAGGAGGTACTGATCTCAGACGTGAAGAGCCCTGAGGGCACTCAACCACCTCCTCTCCATTAGAGAGGAGTCCCTGCAACATCCATGTAGACGAGGTCTAAAATTCACTGTTCCAGCATGAATTTCAATGACTTCAACTGAGGGAGCAACAATTCACTTGTATTTTTCTTTTCACCTCGTTTGTCTAGTAGAGGGACCTTTTCATTTTGCTCCATGTAGAGAAGGCAGAGTCAGATCAGCCGATGGCTGCAGGTCCTGTCACAGAGAAACAGATCCATTTCCTCTGCTCGCCCCTCCACTGTTTATCTCACTGCGACCCTGGGAATCAGTGTCAGTCCTCTACAACCAGCAAGGTTGACTAGCAGAATTATTATTTCACTTACAAAATAGTAATGCCAGTTTAGGGGTACTAAAACAACCTGTACTATGTAGTCACATAAAAAATTGATCAAGCCAGGAGTCATCCAGATTTCCCTTGAATTTCTGGTTATTTTTTCTTTTGACTAGCTTAAATGGATGAGTTGTGACTAATCATTTTGATTTGCATCGATGTTTCAGTGGCTGAAACAGATAATTGTGGCTTTAACGTGTCCTGTGTGATATAGGTTGGGTTGAAACAGCCTGTGTTTCCGTTTATTACTTTTTTCCCCCGCCAGTAATATAATATTAGACGATGACAACCTTTCTTGTTCCTATACTTTATTTAAATTATTAGTAATTGATTATTATCAAATACTCAGACTGCTAACCTTTTTTTTTAACCTTTATATGCACAACAACTGATTTTGGTCCGTCATATAATAATTACTCTCACTCTCCAGATATCCTTCTTATTCTCAAAAACCATACAGACTTTTAGTTTCTGATTGCATACTAGCTCTGTAGTAAATTCACATTATTTGTACTTATTGATAGATTTCAGTCTCGGCTGTTTCGGCTTGATTTGAGTTTTGTTGGTTTGAGATGCAAAGAGATTGAATGTGAACTGCTTAATGAGCTTGGATCTATCTTTAACTGGTCATGTTTGTGAACCAAGTCTGACACCACAGGCTGTTAAAAACTATTATCTGCCATGCACTTACCAGACTTGTCTTAAGGCGGAAATGTCACTGGTTTAATGTGATGCTCGGTAACAAAAACGATTAACAAGGTTAATTAAGCATATCAAACTCAAATCCAAGACAGTGTGGACAAATCCATCATTTCAGTTCCCACTGGCGCTTTTGAAACAATCATGTGATGAGTCGTGGCACATGTTAGGTTTTTGCCGATTGTGACGGGTTGTTTGAGTTAAAACTCCGACTTGAATGGGCGTCATACGGTGTGTGTGTTTCAATTTAGATGCGGAATGCATTATTCAGTCCAAACTTCTTGGATTCCTTTGATGGCATAGCTTTCCTATGGCAAGGTTCTCCCCCACAGGAAAGCATCTGGTGTGCTATCTCTCAGTCTTAAATCATCAGGCGGTATGAAGGGATCATGGTGACAGAGGCTGACGTACACCAGCACTTTAATTATCTGTGTCTGCTCTGCTGGGATGCAGGCCAGCCATCTCAGGGCTGCGTTTTCCGGTTGAGTTGAAGGACACTGGTTTGTCCACAGGTCACAAAACTTTTCTTAATCAGCATGTTGGATTTCAGAAAACCAGCTTTTATTGATAATGTTGAGACCGCCAATCATCAAACATTTGATAAAACAAGTTGATATTATAAAAGAATTGCACAGACGCCTGCTTTCATATCTGGCTTCACTGTGTGTGTGTGAGGTTTTGGATCAGTGATTCTCCATCAATATTTACCTCGTAAATTCAGTTTGACGTCACGCCTTCTTCTATGTGTGACTTCGGGGTTCAGATAACGTTCACACTGCAGTTTGATAGAAGTTGCGTTTAAAACATAGTGTGATCAATCACGCAAAGAAATCGGATCTCTGCAAGAATTGTGTAATGTAATGTGTCGGCAACTCGACAAACTGAGGAAACCTGCAGCTGGGAAGGCTGGCTGTTGCTTGTTGGTTGTCTTGGTCCTCCCTTTTTACTTGGGTCAACCCTTCTAAAATCAAATATTCAGCTCTCTCTTGCACCCTAAACACCTCTTGAACAGGTCTCCAACGCTTAAGCATCTGAAGCCAATAGGATTGGAAGCAACAGACACTAAACCAAACAGAAACCCATCTGCAGCTGTAAAATGTTGAAAGACACACTTCTGCTGGTCACCAAAATGAAAAATAACATCATGTGGATGTGATCTTGCCATAATGGAATTTCTGCCATAGCAATCTGCTGCCATTTTTTGGTGTTGTGATGATTTTTGTGTCATTCGGTAAAGGTTTTTGGAGAGTATGTAAAGCTGCGGTCACAAGACTGTGAGACCGGTTGCTTGAGAAAAACCCCCCCTCAAACTTCTCAATATTAGACAACTCGAGATCCAGCCACAAAAGTTCATTTATTGAATGATTCAGCCCCATAATCCAGTATTTACTGATCCTTGGAAACAAACAGCAGGACGACCAGGGAGAAAAAAAAACCCATTGGAAACCACTGGTCAAGAGATAATCTATGTTTTCTATTCGAGGTGCAATTTCCTTGGTGTGGACTAAAGCAGAAAACAAACAATGATTACTATGATATGTCATTGTCAACTACACGTGATCTTCAATTTAAATGTGGGTTTGTTTCACTTGTGTTTTAACAGGCCAAATCAAATCAAATTTCAAGATGCTCCCAGACCAACCAACCTGTTAGGGCTCTGACGGGAGGCGACAAGATAAGAAGGAAGAACTACCTGGACTGACTCTTGTAAATGAGGAAGAGTAGAAGCTCAACTTCAGTTGAGTTCCTCTACCAGAAAGAGTGACGTCTGCCACACTGCAAAGGAAACTCATTGATGTCTTGCTTTGGGTGATGAGCCACAGTTTCCACTGATGCATAAGGTCCAATCAGACCTGGCGTTAACATGTGTCTCGGCCGATCTGATCACAAATGGCGAGTTGTAAGGACAAGTGTGAACAGGCACTAAAACACATCCCAAGGTGGTCAGGGACGCATCCCACCACATAGATTTTGTAGTGTGAACAGCATGCGTCACAAATGTGTTCCGGCGGCATAACATAAATGGCATTGCAGAAAATGATGTAATACGTAAACGTTATCAGTCTGCGTCGTGTTTTCATTTAAGAGAATATCTGAGTTATACGGTCTTTCAAACTTTCCAAAGAAACTCTGGAAAAGAACATGGAAGTCTGTGCCTGGAAGTCAAACAGAGACAAACAGGGCCTTATAACGACCATTTAGCAAAAAGTGACGTAGAGGTAGTAACACATTCCAGATTCAAGTGGTTAGCCTGAAACGCATGTGGACACGTGTTGACATTCTGTATCAGGGCTCGCCACATGTAATCAGATCACCCAAAGAGAATGTTGGTGCCAGGTGTGAATGGACCCAGAGAGCTTGTTTCACAACAGTCTTTTACAGAGACGATCTGCTACTAGTTGAATACTGTAGCCAATCTCATGACCCTTTCTTCTGGCAACTGAACTCTCGGTCACCTAAAGAGAACATTGACCATTGACTCAGACTTCGAGATGCTGCGCTGTATCCCAACTGAGGTTAAATCCTGTGGGAAATATGACCCATTGAAACAAGATTTATAGGAATTAGTTTGACAGTTCCCCAGGCATTTACTGTGAGTCTGGATCAAACCAGAAGCTTCCAAACCCACAGTGCATCTAAACAAGGCAAGAGATGTAAGAAAAAAGACCCGAATGAAGTTGTTCTGTAATTACTGAGATGAACCATTAGAAAGTTAAATCAAACAAAAATAGCGATAAAGAAAAGATGAGAACAGAAGAGAAGAAAGGTAGCAGAGGGACTAAAAAAAAAAAAAAAGTTGTGAAGAAGAAGAAGAGATTAGTGGAGAAGAATCTAGGACAAACAGATGGATGAAAGATGAGCAAGAGATGGAGATGAGGCAGACAAAAAATTATTGGGAAGGCATAAAGAGGCCATAAAAAGATGAAAGCGGTGTTATATACGGAGATCTACTGGACAGGGTGTGTTTGTGTGTGTGTGTGTGTGTGTGTGTGTGTGTGTGTGTGTGTGTGTGTGTGTGTGTGTGTAAAGAGGTGTGGGTCAAACAGAGTGGAAGATGGGATGAGTAAATAATGAGATGGAGAGGAAGCGGGGCCTTAGCTAAGTCAGCTGGCATGTACTGTAAATCCCTCCAACCTGTAAATAATTCATAAACACTTCTTCTCATGCTGATGATCGCTTTTATTTTATCACTCACGTCCGCTACAAATCGTCTACTTGACTCCTGAACTTAGAGTAGCACAAATACACTTCTGTTGATCACCCCACACACACGCACGCACGTACGCGCGCACACACGCACGCACACACACACACAGAGCTCTGTACTGTTTGTCAGTCCTGTCTCTCTTTATTGCTCTCACTTCATTGCTATTGCTATATTGATCTGTGCTCTGCTGCTCCGTCTTTCGTGTTCGTCTTTCCTTGTTTCTGTTCACTGAACTCAACAGGACCAGACATGACTGAGCTGATACTCGAGCACATATCAGACAGAGTTCAGTCATCGTCAGCCGGAAACTGAACCGACGTCGAGCAGCAAGCAGGACTGGCCTGGATAGAAAAGAGACAACAGCAAACCTTGGTTGTGTTTTGTTAGTTTAAGTGAAAGTGGCATTTCAAGCCTCTAAATACAGAACCTTTTTGAAACACGTTTATAAAAATGTGCAGTGCTACACATGAGTACCACAGCCAAAGTACAGTGACTCTGCTCAACTGTGAGTACACAATAGTAACTATGGAGGATCCATCCCAGAGGATTGTTTGTACAGCTCTTTCTATTTGAATGAACAGTACTTCTCCTTTATTGTTGTACTATTGACCTTTTTAAAAAGGTCTAAAACACTCAGCAAACCCTTGATCTGAAACAGTATTAATCCAAAGGAACAGTTTTTTTTTTTTTTTTCAGTTCACAAAAACTAAACCACAAACCTAAAACATTTAAATAGTTTTTAACTCAATGAATCATGAAGGAGTGAAGTCGAACTGAAAAAGAAACATGAATTGACAAATTGAATGTGAAAAGAGCATGAATGAATGGCATCCCAAGCAAACACTTCTCTCTGAACATTTAAAATTAGCTAATTGTTAAATTCAGTGATGCAGATGTGCTAAAAGAAAAGCTACTTCCTACTAATGCCTTTGGGCGAGCAGAACTTAATTATATCAGTTCAACCTTTCTGACCTGCCCTGTGTTATTCAGATTGGTCATAAATTTATAGAACAAAATCTGAAAACCATGAATGCTCCGGAGGTTTCGCGTAAGAAACAAATGTCCCGTCATGATTTTTGACTCGACGAGAGCTTATTTCAAATCGGTGGTTGACATCGTCAGTCTCAATCATAAAAAGTAAGCTGGTAACGGTTTGTTGGTGTCAGTGAGAGCACACAACCTGCTCTGTGTACTTTCAATTTTCTTAATCTCAGATGTTATTAGTTTCACGGCTCTACGGCCTGACAGTGGATCAAGTAAAGTCAGCGTAGCATTTAGGGGATTCCTTCCTGTCGTCACTGTATCTGCTCTTATTATAGTTGAGTTTATTTGCTGGTTTTCTAGAGAATAAAGAACAGTTTCTACTAAGAGCCGTACTAGCAACTCTCTCTGCCATCGATGAGGTAACAACAGGTACAGTATCTCCCAGAGTATTGCTTATGACCATGGATTAACCGATCGAAGGTCCTCAGAGGAGACTTTTGGTATTCCGGTTGGAATCGGGGAATAGAAAGAGAGAAAAGGGGAGAACAGAGAAATAAGCAAACACACATAAATCCACTTGCTGGAAAAAAAAGTTTTTTTCGTCTTAGCAACAGCGTTACTAGTTACAACATGTTACCAGAGGGAAAGTGAGTAAAACAATAAATATGATGAGTGACATACATTTTGGGGACTAAGTACACCTGCAGTTGGACTCATGGACAATCTGCGCCCCGCTTTTGTCTATTATCAATCTGTTAGTTGAATGCTCGACTTAATATTGTCCAGTAAATTTCGAAGTAAAGCTGAAAGCTAGCAGTTGTTGGAATGTTTTTTGTTTTGAGATTCACTGAGACATGTACAGTACGTAGCTCATTAAATGGTCTCACTTGTCACATCATTTTACATCTTAACTGATTTAATCAGATTTCTTCTTATATCACGATCAACATGAGTGTGTGTGTGTGTTTGTGTGTGTTCGGTTTTTCTTGAGGGCTGGTCCGAAGTCGTGTCAGGACAGAACAGAAGTTCCACCAAGAAAAGTGAGCTTCACTTTATACAAACTGCTGTCCAAACTCCTGGAACAAAGTCTCTCTTTTCCTCCAGTTGAACCATCTGAAAAGAAGATGAGAAGGCGTTAAAAAGCAAGTGAAACTGAAGCGATGCAGGAGGTGGAGGAGGTTGAGGAGGTGTAGGGGAGGATTTGAGACGGAGCCAGTGAATGAGTGCTGGGGAGAGCGAGCGACTGCGAGGAATGATTTGGGGCCTGCAGGTGTTTTCATATCCTAAAAGAGATCGATATTTGCGTTCATTCTGACGCTGACTGTACCGCGTGGCTCCAAATAAATAACCATAATCACAAAACGCCCCGAGATTGACTCTCAATAGAATTATCATTCTTTTCTCTTTGGCAGATTTGGATATTGCTCCTTCAGGGTTCTCAAATGACTTTGTTGTTGAGTGTGTTGTGTGTGTGGGTGTGTATGCGTGTGGGTCTGTGTGTGTGTGTGTGTGTGTGTGTGTGTGTGTGCGTGTGAGAGAGAGTGTGTGTGGTGTGTGAGTGTGTAGCCATGGGCTGTGAAGAACAACAGGCCGCAGTAATTGAATCTTCAGCTGAGCCCTTAAGTCTAACCATTAGACAATGATAACGCACAGGCGCGCGCGCACACACACACACACAAACACACACACATACACACACACACACACACAGCTCGTTCAGTCTCATTACAGTATGAGGACAATATAGCAGTAGCTGAAGTGCACAGCAGTGGGTTTTGTCTTCCATCATTAAGAGCTGATGGCCCACTGCGTTTGAGCCCTAACAGATACAAAACTAAGAAAAGTGATCTTCCAAAGGAAAGTGAGGAAAAAGTTGCAAGGTGGTGTTTCTAACCAGCCATTAATATGTAATCCATGGAAGAGAATGTCTCATCTGGATAAGTAAAAGCCCATTAATGCGAGTTTTAAATGCACACGGCGCGTATAGCGATACAATCTGCCGGAGTCAGTCAGGTGGAAACACAATTCCCACAGCGTGTTTCCTCTCCATCCTCCTCCGAGGTGTCGTCACCACAGGTACGCTCTTCATCGCCACAGCCCAAACAAAGCCATCATCATCTTTGCCGGGTTTGGAGAAAACGCCACAGGTAGAGACGTGATTGCCAATAACAGCTGCGGCAGCGTGTTGTCTTCTTGGCAGGGAGGACGGAGCGTGTCGTCGCACGTAGTGGAGCGTCGTACCAGCAGACCCTGGCCACGTCCTCGCTGCTGAGTAGTGTGCTGCTGACTAATAACTCTTGGTCAGGGCTGTCTCCTCTTGGCTCGGTACTCACCACTACTTTTAACTGTTGTCTTAATGGAGCTGT
>OMNM01055935.1:0-10564 GCA_900302745.1 Parablennius parvicornis | reverse complement strand
ATTGCCACACAGATGTTTCTGTACCTGGAGGGGACATCTCTCTCTCTTTCTCAGGAGTTGTTGTCGCGTGTGGTATGTGCTGTTTTCTCTGCCCCTGGAGTTGTCGTGGTAATAATGATAATAATAGTAATCCAAGTATTCTCTGTTTAAAAGTATGCACACCTGCATCTGCCCTCACTGTGACACGCAGGTGCAGCGCAACAGAACCCACCTATGATGCAACGATTTCAGACATCCAAACTTTATTTGGTGAAAATGAGAGATTGTCTTTCGACTGTTCGCTTCCAAGGTCACCCCATTAGATCTTGTGATCTGATTGTTTGATTTGCCATAAGTCTTAAGCCTTCCTGATACAGTGGAGCAGTTTTTGGTTGAGAGCTTTGTTCAGTGGTAATCTGTTGGGATTCAGATTCAAATTAGTGAACTTACAGCTGCAAGATAGCGCCCCTCGACTCTTTATATGAATATTCAAGGAAAATTGATGTAATTATTAAAGTGTTTAAACGTCATGTAGTCCAATGCATAATTACAGTATATTTATATTTGTACACATCTGATCCACAATCTCATTCAGCTGTGGAAACACATGTTAATTCAGTAAACTAAACAATTTCTTTTAAAAAATAACCTAATAAATTAATAAGATTGGAACATTTCATTTTATTTGGTGCCAGATATTATTTATTATATTATTTATGCTACCTGTGTTTTTCTTCCATTGTTTTATTGAATACTTATTTATGTGACTTATGTGCAGTTTGTAAAATAAATAGATAAATAAAAAGCATTTATGTGCAAAGACATGAAGAAGAAGATGCAATTAACATATTTTTTTAATATATTGTGATGTGCAAATGGTTCTCATAGATAAATATATGATAATAGGTTAATTGTTGAACTCTAGCTACAGTGTTGAAAAATGTTATGTTGGTAATCTCAGTGATTATTGTCATTGCAAACGACCTTGACCTCCTCAAAGCAAATGCAGCTCTGCTTCTTAGGATGGTTACAATGTTATTTTTGTCTTGATCAAAGAGGCCTCAATTTTTTGATAAAAATCTTGCAATAGTAGAAGGTAAATGTTAGCTTACTTGGAGCTTTGGCCTCTTTATATAACATCCTTTTTCTTTTTCTTTTTTTTTTTTTCCAAGGGGAATTTTACTCATAGTTTATCTGCACCCTGCGACCATATGAGACCACATCCTTGTGCACTGGAAATAGAGCAGCTTTGTGTACGCGAAATGGCCGATGCGAAGGTATGAAAATGTTCCCTTCCTGCTGCTGCAATCAGAGAGAGTGGCCAGTGTGGAAAGGGCTGACTGGTTTCCTCCTGTGTCGACTCCTCTCACTGTTTTCTTTACAATGTATATTTAGCAAAAGTAGAAAAAAAACAACGCAAAGAGAGAAAAAAAGTGTTTTTTGTCCAATCCGTAATGTAATTTTAGTTCCCCTCTGACGCCAAAAATACCATTTTTGTTTCCTTTACCTGCACCGACTACTGTTTAGATCCCATTTTAGGTGCCTATTTGTCACATTAAGCTTGATAGATGACCATGTGCTCCTCGTTCTGCTCTTTCCAGAGTTGCAGGCTGCCCCGCTGTGGTGAGGCACACAGGACAGCAGAGGGAGGGTTCAGTTATTTCAGCACTATGGTCCGCGGTCATTTGTGGACATGAGCATGTCATTAATGCGCCACACTGCTCTATTCTTGTCCGTGATCCATAATAAAAGTGTAACAGTGTAATAAAGAGGGCATTTAATGTTTGCTATGACAACTCTAAACTCAGAATGCCACACTTGACAGTCTGTAATTATTGCTCAGCTTAAAACCCAAATAAAAATGGTCCCCGTCCTACACACAATTCTTTTCTTCTTCTCTATTAAAAACAAAAGGCAAACAAAATGAGGCGCAAGGTGGGAATGAAAGACCACAAATTAGACTTTATTTGATGGCTGCGGTGCAGTTTCTCCACTCACATTTCCTATTGGCAAAAAAGAACCTCAGACACTGACTGTTTGCTTCCAGCAGTCATTCTGCCCTCCTGTACGAGCATTTTTCAGCGTCTTTTATTGGCTCCTTTCATCTGTGGCAGCCATGCAGCGGCATCACATGGTCAGCGCTCACACGGCATCTGTTACGTCCGCACACAAAAAAAAAAAAATGGGGGCGAAGGAGGACTGTCATTACGTCGTTGAAGCTGGAGATTTGTCTATAATTGGTAAATGCACCAGAATCACATCTTGTGGGAAATGAGGAGATTCTGTGTCGATGCATAATGTTCCTCATTAGCTAACCTTGTGCTGTCTGCTACTTTTAAGCCCTTAACTGTATTGCCTGTTTTCATTGTGACTGGTAGTGGTGGTGGAGAGGCACTTACTGTGTACTTGGAGCGAAGCCAGCAGAGTGGGACAAATGGAGTGACCCATTCAGTAGCTCTTAAAAAAAAAAAAAAAAAATTTAAAGACTCCTCTCCAGCTTGCCACAAAAGGTGGTATTGATGTAAGAAAAGACTGAAGCTTTGTGGCTGAGGGAGCAGCTTTTTCCCCAAACCTTAACTCAAAATGCAAACGGTGGCACCTTCAGTGGGGCCTTTTATTTAATGCTCGCAACCAAAACACAAGCTTAAGAAAATAATGTTATTTGTTTATACAATATTTTATAATGAAAACACCACAGATCAGATTGATATTGCCTGGTCAGCTTCTCAGAGTCTGAACACAACTCAGAAATATTTAACACAGCATTAAAAAAATGACAATAACTAGTTCTTTTCTCACAGACATGTGAACCCAGATTGGTTGAACATGAGTGATGATCCCAGCTGCACCGCACAGGTCGCCAGTAGGAACAGTATGTAAATATGGGATTGACACCTATTCACTGAGAATCACAGCCGTGCTTTGTCATCTTGTTTTCTTTGTGCCACCTGCTGACCCGGCTCCAAGTGTTTACTTTGTCTCTCCCCCAACACAAAGCCTTTGTTTGGATTGCAGGGGCCTGGCGGGAACTAAATGCCACGCCAGTTTAACAAAACCATGAAATGCTGAAGTCATTTTTTTTCTCTTTTTTTCTTTTTTTTTTTTCTTTTTTCCAATTTTTTCTCTTTTTTTCTTTTCTTTTTTTTCCTCTTTTTTTCTTCTTTTTTCTCTTTTAATTTTTTTCCCTCTTTTTTTTCTTCTTTTTTTCTGAAGAATGCTGAAGTCATTTCAAATGGGTATCGACGTCTAAATTTGTTTGGATGTAATGCTCCATGTTTTCTTGATGCTGCATCCTGAGGTGAAACTCAAGATGATAAAGGCTGTTCCCGTCAAAACAAAAAACGAAAAGACAAGGAAGAGTTCGGGGAGTGCCTGCGTATCGCACGCTAAATAGCTGGTTTAGTTCCTGGTTCAATCGTAACGCTTCAAAAAATAAAAACAATGCTTACTTTCTGAGAACCTGAATAAGACTTTCACCTGTCCATTTTTAGAAGACACAAACTTTATTGTTTTTTTTAAACACACCACAATTCTACTCAATTATTGTTATTTTATTTCCTTATACATTTCAGTGGTTGTAATGGTCAGACTGCTTGAGTGTCTGCCCACATCTCTTTTGTTCCTCAGTCTAAATCCAGAGAAAATGGGCATCCGTTTCCCCTCTTCCAAACGCTTTTTAATGTTGTGGTCGGCCGCAACTGGTCCTCCAGAAACACATCAGCTGAATAGTTGCGCTATGAGTCATGCTACTATAAAAGACGTAAAGTATCACATAGTAAGGAAGTAAAGCGTCATATGAATATATTGATCTCATATGAAGATCTAGGTGTGATTTCTAATGGTGTAATAGGATTAGAATAATACAGTTTGTTTGCTACTTAAATGTTTTTATTGCACACAAGCAGATCAAATCTACTCCATTCTAACTGTGATTAAGGCGAATTCATCAGCAAACCTGGAGACACACATTGATTAAACACATTTAACCCTCTGAAGAACATTGAAACACCAAAAACCACAGAGTGCTATTTAGGATATTTCAATATTGTGGTAATCATAATCGATCCATCCATCTATTATATCTCTTTCTACCAGTTTGTTAATTCAGAGTTGATCCCAGTTAATAGTGAGTGAAGAGAGTCTACTGTAAAGTCACAGTCCATCACGAGTCAAACATTCACATTCACACCTACAAGCGATTTAGTGAAACTCACAAGCATGTTTTTCGACTTGAGGAGGAAACCATATTACCCACAGGAAACCTGCGCACGGATAGGCGGAAAATACAAACTCTGCACAGAAATTCTTGTCCTGGACTTGAACCCACCCACAAATATGTTGAAAAGCATTTTAACAAACTCAGTCATACTCCAAACATGAATGCATAGAAAGTCTCTAAGTTGGGGTTTTAAATGTGTATTTGTTTGTGATGTACATTGCTGTTATGTGATTGGCATCGATTTACTGTTAGTTCAAAAGCAATGGAAGAAATGCAGAAGCTGCAAAATATATTCGCTCGACGGTTCGCTAAAGAGTTAAATTCTAATTAAACTGGGCTTGACACTGAAAATGTCATACTGTCTGCACACACCCACAGCAAGTAGTGATTTCTGGTTGAATACTGATGTTTTCACATCAAAGGATGTTGCCCTCAGTGGCTGTTTGGACTGCAGTTGTCACAACTGCACCACTTGTGATTTTGCACCATCACTTTGTAGATGTTTAATTTGATCATAAAATGGGGTGTTTTAATGAAAATATTATCCTTGATCTGCAGTCAGTCATTTAAATCAAGATTTCTTCTCAAATCATTCAAGGAAAAAGTTATCCTGAGAATCTGGTCACATGATCTGATGATACAGTCTTTCATCTTTTGAAACAAAAAGAATAAATACACAAATGTTTGTTCAACTCTTTGCTGCTGTGGGCTTCAGTGCAACGAGGTCAAATGTCCTTTCGTATCAATTTTTAAAACAGCGTTTTCTTTGAAGCCTCGACAGCAGACAGATCAGTGAGGCTGTGTGAAGGCGCCTAAACCACATCAGCTCTTTGGCGTCTGCAAATGTGAAGAAAAAAAAATAAAAAGGCATAAAAGCACCCGTAAATCCACAGGTTGCCATTTCCTGTAGACGCACAAATAAAAAAAAAAAAAATGGCTGACTCCGGCGACAGTTTGCATAGTTTTGATCCGCTGTCAATAAATGCCAGCCGTTTTACTGGGTGAACTTTATATGAAGCAGCATGATATAAGGCCAAGAACTGCTTCTCATGCAAAGTTTACCACTGAGCTTAATGCAACATCTGCTGATACACTTGGAAACTGCCCAAATAGATTTTATGTAAAGTTGAGAAATTGTAAAGATGAGAGAAAATTCAATATTAAGATCAACATTTTCAATATGCTCGACGGATGCATGACGGATCAAAAAAATGACTGAAAGAAGAAAAGCCTAATTCAGTGTGTGCGAGTGCAGAGTTTATTCACGCTCCCTGTACTCTCACTCATTATCGCATGCAACAACCTGAGTTTTATGAATTGCATTCCTCCGTGAGAGATAATCTGCTGTGTATTTAGATTTATGTCTCCTCCTCAGCCGTCATTATCACCCACCGCCTACGTTTTATACGTCGATCTCAGACAGTGTCTGAATCACCTCAGTTTCGTGGCAGTTTATCAAACGCTTAACGCACGCCATCATTCCACTCCTTGGCTCGTGCTGCTTTGCATATTTCAAACCCCTCATGGTGGATGTGGCGAAGCACCATATAACAGAGTAGGAGGGTGTGGCCACCTAAATGCTCTCATTTTACTGCCGTGGAGAGGGGCGTGATGGGGGCTGAGAAGGCTTTAATTCAGTGGAAAGTGGTTATTCTATATTTGCCCCGGCCATACTGAGACTCCACCCTCCGCACGGTCCCAAATAAAGTCACTCCACTCCAAGAGTTTATGAATGCTGAACCTCTTCTCATTAGATCTGGATCTCGGATGCAGCCGACCTGGCACAAAAAATAGAGCCTCCAACTTTAACCAGATAATAAACTGTTGATTGGAGTGCACACACTCGCGGCCGTCTGATGTGGCGTGTGATAGTGTTGATGAATGACTGAATAAATGCTTACACATAAACATTACTATTATGTGTAAAAAAGAAAGAAGAGAAAAAGACAGACTGTGTGAATGAATGCCTCGCAGCGTTTCAGTGAGCGGGTGGGGTCAGGTGGCTGAAAATGACTTCAACCACATTATATGTAAAGTTGGGTAATTACTAGTTTGGGAGACTTAAATAGCTGGGCCCACTGTGGTAAACACACTGGAAGTGAAGGCAGCTGCCTCTGCAGGATTCTTCCTTCGTGGCTTGCATGGGCAGATCCAGTTGCTGCGATGAGAGATTAAAACATTTGGTGCGATAAGACAACAAAACAAGGGTCTATTTAATTAAGTACTCCAGCAAAATGTAGACATGAAAACACTGTTCGAATATTGTCACGAAAATAACAATGAAACAGCGATATACTGATGAAACCCTTTGTGAGTTGTTACAGGTATTGGAAGAGAGAATGGAAATTTCAACACCTATTTTAAGACTTCCTGTGAAACCTGGTACAGACTCGTGCAGACATCAGTGCTGCCTTTATGCATCATGGAGCTCACGAACTCCGATGCCTCACAACATATAAAGTGCTTTATCTGACCTCTCTGAATGTGACTCCTCGACACAGTGGAGGAGTCGTCCAGACTTTGGACTCTTGCCTGACCGGGTCAGGGAGGCATTGGTTATATTTTGGTGATTCCTGAAGCTCAATGTTTGTTGCAGTGTGAGAGTGAGGTTGAGTCTCCTTCTGATGATTGTTTTTCTTCTGTAAAGTCATTGTGCAGAATCTTATGTAACTAGAAATTGTCATACAGTATATAAACTAGGTCAAAAAGTGGAGAAAATCTGCCACTTTGGCTTTGTGTCGTACTCTGATTGTTTGACCTGTGATTACTTTAACATGTCTATAAGAGATGACCAAAAAGTTACGTGTTCACAGCCAATCTTCTAATTCCAGCTGACTGTACAAACCCTCTTCCAAAAAGGTTGGCAAGGCATGTAAAATGCAAATAGAGAGAGATTGCAAAGGTTTGCAATTCTCACAGGGCCATATTTCATCCACAGAACATTGACACAGTTAAAAGTACTTTTAGATATTTGCACATTTTCAGTTTAACTGCTACATATTTCCAAAAAGTTAGGATAGGGGCAATGAAAGATGAAAAAAATAAATAAATAAATGCTGCTACATTAAAATTTTTGTACTGCTTAATTAAATTGACTGAATCAGTCAGTATTTAAAAAAAAAAAAAAGCAGTTTATTAACAACTGGTCTTCCAACTGAAGAGACATTTACTGACGCTTGTTAAGAATATGGGGGAGCTACAGAATGATAAAAGTGGCGAAAGAAGCTATTTGTTTAATGGGATGATTAAATATTTAACTCTAAACATAAGTTATGTTGCCTGTGTTCCAGTACAAATGAAAAATAGGTTTTTGAGCTTTGCAAATCGTGTTTCTAATTCAGTAATGGCTGGATCCAGAGTCTGCGACCTAAAGAATTACGTTTTTTTTCCAGTGGATGTAAAAGCAGTTTATTGCAGCAAAGGATATAAAAAACACAAACTCAACATCGTCAAACTGGCCGGTCAGAGTATCGGGGCCTTTTATTATCACCAGCCAGGAGGCCCCGCGTCAACAGACGGATCCCTGCCGACAAACGTCGTACAATCCTGCAAACCAGCTGCAGTTGGAATGTTAGCATACAGTAGCAGTGTAAACATCTGTTTTATATGATGAGTCCTGACAGTCCTGATGACAACTTCAAACAGCCTTTGGCTAAATTACAAACGTGCACGTTCAACAAAATACAGTATAGGTGTGCAAAAAAAAAGAAAAGAAAAAAAGAGCTACCCTTACAGAAGGAAAGAGAATCCATGGAGCACATTCAGACATGAAGGCATAATGACCTTTTCGGCAAAGGGAAGAATTCAATAAAGTAGTAGATGACAAAACTTGTCAAAAGGACTCTACCTGGAAGGACGCAGGTGTTTCCGCTTATGGACGTTAAACCCTGCATTCATTTTTAGCTGAAACTTCTTTGAAATGAAAGCAGCTAATTTAAAAAGTTTTAAGATAACCAAGGTTCCTGGAAGTGTCTGAAAAAGCATATTCTTTTTCACAAATCCTCGACACTTACCTATGTTTGTTTAAAAAAAAAAAAAAGTGAGGATGGAGCAGGCATTTAGGGACAAACCAACAGCACAGAAAAAAAAAAACAACATTCTTGAGTGCAAAAATAATAACGGTCTTGTTTTCCTCACCAGGTTTAAAGTGTTCATTGTATTCCCAAACATTCCTGCTTCAAAAGGTACAAATTTCAGATGTAAATCATGTCTATTTTCTTCATCAAACTATTTTAAATAGTTAAAAAAAAAAGAAAAACTTAAATAGTAAACTATCACAAAATATACAGTTCTGTATCAGGATGAAATCCTAATAAATACATTTCATTCAAGAGGTTTGTTATCAGGATTCAGTTTTTGTTGAAGTTTATCAAAAGTTGAAAACTTTGTCCTCAATAAGACTAACAGACTTATCTGTTAGCATTTCTTCACTGGTCACGAGTTTGTACCCAAAAAGCTTCAACGTCGGGCCACATACTCGCTGCACGACTTGGGCTATTTTGAAGGGCAGACTGAACCTCCACTTCTCCACCTGTTCGGAGGAGTTTTTCTGCGTGGAGTAAACGCCGCTGGCCTCTTTCGATGCCTGAGTGTTCTTCAGAATCCAGGCTTTCACCTGTGGCGTGAAGGGGATCCCGGCGAACCGGTACATCTCCGCCGCCTTTCTCATGGGGAAGCGGGCGATGTCTTCGTATCGCACCAGCATGTAGCGCCGGCGTAGCCACGGCGGCTGTCTGATGCCGACCTCGGCGGAAAACCTGATGTTGTCACAGTTGCCTTTCAGCTTCCTCACCTCGTCGTCGTCGATGGGCACGTCGCCACCCGTGGCCCAGTCCTTCCAGTTCTTGTACTTGGCTGCGAAGGCCACCATGCGTGAGGCCAGCACAGCCCGGGGATCTCGAACCAGCTGAATGAATTTGATGTCGAGACGTGGATCCTCCGCCAGAGGCCGGAGGTTCTCGAGCTGGCGCACCCTCACCGACTTGATGGCTCTGTGCTCCTTCTGGAGGCAGGACTCGGAAGCCATGGTCAGGTTCAGGGGCCCGCAGCGCCTGGTCCGACAGTGATACCGTTCGAAGACCCCTTTGACGACGGGGCTGCAGACGGATTCCTCGCACAGAGAGCTGCTTGACTCCCTCCGGAACAGGGCCGGGGTGACGTGGTCCACGGGACGGGGCTCGATGAAGCTTTCCATCAGGGAGAAGTCGCACAGGAAGAGCTGCCTGAGCACGTCCCGGTACGCCTTGGCCGCCGCCGTGGCGTTGGTGCCCCCGGTCTCCAGAGTCAGCATCTTCTCCACGTGCCAAAGAGGCTCGAACAGGTAAAACATGTTGTCGCCCTGCTGGTTGAAAAACTCGCCCACAAATGAGGAGCCCGTCCTGGTGGTGGCTAAAAGGAGAATGTGTTTTTTGCCCCTTATCATCACCTCTTGATGCTCGCTGTAATTTTCCAAGCGCCTCTTCATCTTGTTGAGTGACGGGAAGGAACCATTGTGCTTCAGCAGCATGTGGGACAGACCACTGGACTGTAGGGGGGTCTGGGGGGTTTGCTTTAAGGCAAGCTTATCCGACACCCTGAAAGTATGAAGAAAAAAAAAAAAAATCTAATGTCTCAAATATAATGTTCACTTCTTTGAAAAGGTACTTCAATTAAAATGACTAAAATGCACTTACCTTGATATAATGTTGTTTTCTTTCTCAATGATAACAAGTGCCACAAAAAACACGATGGATATTGTGTATTTGAACCTCATTCTTGGATGTAGCTTTACCTGGATATGATTTTTTTTTTTTTTTTTTAATATACAGACTTCTTCCTAATGGGTTCTGCCAATCTTGCAGGGCCGCTCTCCAGTCGCCTTCTTAAAGAGCCTTCCAGTTATATTTATTCCCTGTTGTGGGCAATGTTTCATCCTGTAAATGAAATAAATATCAACCTGTCAGTTACACAGTTTGCACTTAGTATGACAGCTGTGAGCAACTCAATTCTTACTGTTCCTACACTTTCTTATTTATTTTTTTTTGTTATTATTTTAACCCACCATGAGAATGAGGAAGTAAGTAAATAAAGGAATGAGGTGGGGGCATTTACTCAGAGACAAACATATCCTGTTTCGAGAAGATAAGAATAGAAAATAGCAGAGTGCCTTACAGTGGAATCTAAACTAGTTCTTACCACGAGGAAGTCCTTGTTATCTGTAAGTGCACCAGAGCATCCCGGGAACATGCCCACCCACCATGAAAGACTGAGGGCTGGTTCGCACAGTAAAACTGTATTTATGTGTTTGTCTGGGGGAAAATTTACTTAAAAAGAAAATGAGCATTACAAAAAAAAAAAAAAAAAAAAATTGCAGGGGTGCAATGGGAT
>OMNM01055932.1:0-10463 GCA_900302745.1 Parablennius parvicornis | reverse complement strand
ACAAAACTGAGGGATTAAATCATCCAATTGTTCTCAAAACAAACCTGGTGATAAACTCAAAAACATCCACCTGAATTTATAGTCTCTTGATATTTACACTTCGTTGTGGTCTTACTTGTCATAGTGCGTGTTGTAGAGCTGGGTGGGGATTTTGAGGACTCGGTCCAGGACGGCGGTTGCATTCTTCATGTTGCCTTGCTCCTTCTCCCACTCCACGTACAGATCCCACAGCCGGTCGGAGTGGAAGTCCAAACCCGCTGCCACAACGGCATCCTCAAACACACTGAGGAAGGAATTAAAGATAGAACATTAAACCATGCAGCATCCCGGTAGGGTTTTGAAGATGATGATTCAATCTCTGGGTCAAATTTTCATTATACAAACTTTTTTTTTTTAATCTTTTTTTTAAACATATAAAAAAAAAAAGACAAAACATGACAGGATGCGAAATAAAGTAACAAACACAATTTTTTCATTATATTTTGAAGCAAAAACCTTTAAACAAAAATATAAGAAATGAAGATAAAACTATTAATCAGTTTATTGATACATTTCCAGAAGTGAATAGTAACAGAGATTCATTCAAATTAAATAACCTTCAGTACAAAACCTTCAGTAGCACCATTACAAAAGCTCAAGACTGAAAATTTTACCAAATACACTAAAATGAGAGGCAATATAGAACAGAAGACTTGCATCTATTTTGTGTGGATGCCAACAGTTTTTGAGAAAAGCATGAGGAAGCCCAACGCTTAACAAAACAATGCAGATTGATATGAAACAAAGTTTAACTTTGAAATCTGTAGCATTACAAGAAGCAGTAAAAGAGTCGTCATCTGAACTCATTTACTAAAAATTTTTTTTGAACAAAGTGATTCTGCAAAGAACCATGTTGGACGCGAGGACTCAAACTTTGTGTGAGTACAGGTTAAGAAGATCTGCTGAAATATGAAAAATGAAATGATGACGACTCTGAAAACTTGTCCAACCACCAGAATCAGTGTAGGATTCCTGAATTTTACGTGTCATGTGCATCATGTGTGACTAAGAAATGGTTTTCCGGTTAGAATTTGCATCTTGATCATGGATAAGCACTCAGCCAACGTGCTGAAGCTTCAGGTCAGCAAATAGCAAATATATTAAATCAATTGCAAGATACCATGATGATAAAGTCTGTGCATTTATTTACCCTCGTATGCGTGAAGGCGACTCAGGCAGGTTCATGTCGAGCGTCCCCAGCAGCAGATTGATGTAGTGGATCCACAGATCGACACTGAGGGGGATGGCCTGGAGACCCTGATTACACACCTAACACAACAAACAACAACAACTGACATTAAAAAGAGTGTTGCTTAAGGCTGACGTCAGAACTGCAGCATGTATCCGGGGGGTTACCTCCTCCGCCTTGTCGTTGTTCCCAGCGCGGCGTTCCAGGTCAACAAATTTCTTCCAGTAACCGTAACACAGCGGATAGCGCAGGAGAAAAGCTCTGAGAGCCCGGCGTGATGACGTGATGTGAGTCTGAACAGATGACAGAAAATTAAAAAAAAAAAAACAGATCTCAACATTTTAACAGTTAAAGCAGGAATCAAGTAGAGAACTCAACGGCTTCAATGTGCAGACACGCACCTCCTGCTCGCAGTACTGTAGCAGGTCGGTCCAGCTGGTGAAGTCATGAGGACTGTCGTGAGCAGCTTTCCATAGTCGCTCAAAGTCTGCAGGTAGTTCCCCCTCGCTGTCCTCTGTAGCGGTAGGCATGGTGAAAGAAGTGAGGTCGGGGTCTTCGGGAGGCTCATGAGCCACGGCGGCACCGCCATTCTCATCCGTCATCTCAGCTGGAGGCAACGCTGGATCCTCAGAGGTCTCCATAGCTGAACCAGTGAACATCATCGTCATACAGTAAATAGGAAACGGGAACGTTATTACCATAAAGCAGTTTACTTCATCTTCAACCAGAAAAATGTATGTTTGTCTAATCTGATGTTTGTATTTATCTGTGAATTACAGACAATCACCAACACAATGTTTGTACTAGTTAAAATGTATGCTTGCTTTTTTAATAATGTCAGCTGAAACACTTTTCACATCTCACCATACTATTTTCCTTACATTGATTGTTCATGGGGATATTGTGACAAACACTGGAGGTCTTTGTTTTATTACTCCTCTACTCTGCACATAATCACCACAAAAAGGTGTCTCCATTTAGTTTAGGTACTGCGGATACACAGTGTTCTTTAAGGTAATTTTGCACACTATTTGTTATGGTTATGACTCACATGAGTGTTTGGAAATTATATTTCAATAACAATGTGGCTCCTAATACACCTCTATTGGTGTATGTATGTATGCAAGGGCAAATGCAATTAACAATACAAGGTGTTTTAAGGACTGCTCGTGCAGTGGAAAAAGCATGAAATAAGTTAAATCTATTTGCCATTTCTCATGATTTTGTGCAAAAGTTATAGGCACGTTAGACAGAAATGCTTGACATTGATGCAGCCAATGTCATGAAATACTTAAGATTATAAAGACTGATAACCAACATCATGGAATCAATTTGGAGGAATTTAGCAACTGCAGGAGGCTATGGCTGAGTTCTGAAAGGTGTTTGACAACTTTCTTGCACAACCCCTTTAAAAACTGACAATTCGGGTGCAAAGGGTACTCACGGCAAATACGGAGTCTTCTGACACTTTTGCCTTCAGCGTGTATAATCGTGTTAATTCTACTCCTCACCCCTTATATCTAAATATACACATGATGCGGTGGTTACAAAGAGAAAAGTTAAAAATTAATCATCCAGGACTGTAACACAAGCTAAGATTAAAATAAACCGGCAGATGGCTGCTGGTCGAACACTGAACATGCCTCTTCTGTCTCCAGATGCCACTTTCATTCAAACAGCGTATTGAGTTTCTGCACCGCCAAGCACTTGCTGTGGACGTCGCTCCATCAAACTGTTAAGATACTCGAATAGCAGCGACATGTGCCTTCACACGAAAAGTGAAGTTAGTTACTTTGGAGCAGGTTACGTTGTCTCGCGCTCCAGTGTGCAGTTCTTACTCAAGTTAGCCTAGCTTAGCACGCTTAAGCTCTAAAGGGCTGCGCGTGCAGAGGTTGTTGAGTCCCGTGCGGAGCGACACAAAACCAGGTAGAAATCTGCGTATCAGCACCCCAGTGTGGGACATAAATTAAGTATTGAAAGTACCTGAGGACTCCTCCGGCTCCCCATTGCCGCTCATCTCCTCCTCACGGCCCTCCGCCGCCGCCATGATGGAAAGCGTCGCGCTGACGTCGATACGTCATTTACGTCATTGCGTCAAACAACGTCGTGTAGAAAATCCGTAATACTTCATTTTATGGGCTTTTTGTGTCTCACTTGACTAAACATGCATTTTCATTTTTGTCCAGTTGAAGCTTTAATTTGCTTTAAATGTATCTTTTCTACCACAAAATTATGACTACTTAAAAACTATATTAAATACTATTAAAAAAATCTACCAGCTACCCAGAATAAAAATGCTTGTCATGGCTATTAAAGGAATGCAACAGATCACTCGCAATAAGAGAAAAATTGCAAAGGTAATTGCAGGATCAGCAAATAACTTATGAAAGGCAAAAATACTGCACATTTCTTGTAGGGTTAAATTGTAGAATTTGTTCTATGTGGCCGTTTCAGTGGTTGAACTGCGTTTTATATGTTGATTTATCACAAAGACAAAACTACATAAATCTGAAAGCAATAAATATAGAATATTTTAAAAGGTGTATCTATTTTCCCTGATGATCGTTACCACTTTCAAGACTAATTTTACCTTTCCATTGTGTTACATTAATCCAACATTGGCTAACCAAAATTATGGGGATTTTTTTTGTTTTAAGATCAGAAAATATTGTTAAATATTATAAGTCTAACAGAACTCCTAAATGATTACTGTACTTAGTTAAAATATTTCAATCTACCACACATGAATATACCTCAAGAAGTGAACTAATTGCACAATGATGCTGTGGTAAACTGCATGGACACAAGTGTTATGTGTGGGTACACTTTTTTTCTTAAGTCGATATTTTATAGTGTTTACCATTTTAAAGCCACCTTCCTTCTTCAGAGAGTCCTGACAAAGCTCACCACTTGGAATCTCAGACCACCTCTCCGACCCTTGGTTTTAATGTACGTATAACTTAACCTCTTTGAAAAGTTACATTGAGGATGCATCTTAAAAATATCAAAAACACTTCCTTGTACAGTTGGTCAACTTTATTTATACTTGGTCGCATCGTTTTGAACATGTCAGACAAATTTGATTGACAGCAGAAGTCTGATCCTTCAATTCCATTTCTAGCAGTTCAAGCCATCACCAACAAAAATGCAGCAACATTTCAATTCATAATAAAAACCATTAGGCAGAGAAACTCACAACAAAGTTGATTCAATTAGACAGAACATTAACCATTTCTCTTGAGAATCATTTGAATCTTTATGGCTGCTCAACTTGTTTCTGTAGTCACTCAAAAGATTTGATTGGATTGTTAAAAAGACTACATCTAAACGATGATCCAAACAATGCAGTGGAAAACCTGGTTTGTCCCGATGACTAGTAACACATGGTAATCTAAACAACTTTTAAGTACTCATCTCCTGAAGTGCATTAAAAATATTCTAGTAAACAAAGATGGGAAAAAAAACTTGATAAAACAAAGAAAGCACGTCAACAGGATGACCCACAAAGTGAGTGGTTCAGCCCCCTGCCGTGATTCCCTTTGTTGAGTTTGTTCACAACATCAACTGAAAATCCCCTCTGTGTGCACCCACCAACCGATCTGATCACATGACACAAGTAGAAGTAATTTCAATGTTGCATATTTAGCATTGTGGATTCTGAGAGGTGCGTAGTGATGAACTGGCCAGAAGAAGTTACCCCAAAAAATGCAAAAGAGCTATACTTTGGGAGTAAGTAAATCTATAAAGAATATAAAGAAAAATAAAAAGAAAGTAAAAAAAAAAGTTTAGTCGGACTATAGATTGGTACGAGCCCTGAAAGAAAAAGTGGCACAAATAAAGAAGCCCAAATTAAAAGGCTGGAATGATTTTGGAAAAACATCAAGTCAGTAATATACAGAGGGGATCAGCAGCAGGTGGAACATGTACTCTGAATGTTTAACATCATCTACTATGGCAAGGGGGGGGGGTTAATTCTGGGCCCACTGACTCAAAACAATAAAACTATTTGATCCATAATCCTCATATAACCCTAAAACAGTTTTGTTAGGAAATAAGTGTTACTGGCGGGAAATGGCAGCGAAGTTGAGTGGCTCGGGTCGACTAACAGTTGTACATGTTTAGGCGAGTGTTCAAGTGTGTGGGTGTGCAGTTAATGTTGTTTATTTTGTCACATATCCCGTTTCCCTGCTTTCATTCTGTCATTTTGCTACTGCTCTGGTTCCCCCGGTCACTGAAGTGTCACCGTCCAGTCTGCCCCGGCGTTCATGCCGGGCTTGCGCAGCGTCAAAATGGACATGGAGGCATCAAAGTCGAACTCGAGCTGACTCTCCTGCCCATCTGGAAATTATAACGAACAAACAGTGGAGATGATTTTTTAATTTTTTAAATTAGTTTTACAGTTTCAGAGGTGAAATAATAAATATTCTGTTTAAGCCGGTTACATCTTCCAAACACTTACTCATCTTTGTACAGATAAATAATGACGTATGCACTGTAGGGACCGTTGCGTGTCAATTGATTCCTTTCACCCATTGATAGAAAAATATCATCACTCACCAGCAGCCTTCAGAGTCACTTTGCTGGGTTTACTTGCTCCCAGTATGATGATGCGTTCAATCCAGGAGTTGGTGGCAAACTTTGCGTCTGGGGCGAGGTCACTGTGGAGCACAAAAAACAAGGATTTAATATTCAAGAACTATACAGACTGAAGTGACTGATTAACATCTGTTATGCAAGTTAATGAGTTGCTGCAGAGCTTAGCTCATTTTAGTTTCTGTTCCATGCCTGTCTATTAATGAATCACAAAGATTTGAACTGAAATGAAAGTATATCCTCCATTAGATTTACGTCTAAGGTGATGCTCATGGTTATTCTTCACTCACACAGAAGAGAGGACGTTCTTCGAGAACGACAGCTTCCTATGGATGAACTCTTTCTTCTCATAGTTGAAGGTGTGGCCATCGTCTATGTAGAGCTCACCCTCTGCAGATCTCTGACAGACAGAAAGTTAAACCTTTAGAGAAGAAAGTCAGAATGGCAGCCGACCACAGCTGTTGGAGAGGAATTATAATCCAGTTACCTGGAGGTTGAGAGCCACAAACAGTGTGTAGGGGTCGTGCTCCATACAGGTAGAGGACCTGCGAACTCGAAGCTTCCTGGGAATGATGGAACCGCCGCGCTGGAAAACGGGGATCTGACAACAAAACGCAAAAGATCCACAATGAACCAGGAAGCCGTGACAGAAAACCATTATAGGCAAACAAAGTGGCGGATGTGAGAAAAGACTTGTCTTACAGAGCTCATGGTGACAGGAATGTAAAGATTCTGGGCTCCATTGTGCTTTTGGAAAGTGTGGACATCAAACCAGACCTGAGAGAAAACACCCACAGGTTAAGACGAGACCGTCTGAAGATCTTAAAATTTAATCGCAACATGTTGAAGTGTGCTTATTCCTCCTACCTCATTTTTACCAGGCAGGTAGGCAGTGACTCCCCGAGCTCCTTCCTCAGTCACGGGGTGAACCAGCAAATCTTTTCCTGCAGCAGAGTTATGTAAGGTCAGTGGGAATGAAGTTTATTTTGAAAAGTTAATGCCATAACCATAACCAAAACCAGACTTTATTCTACAGTCCCATTATTCCAGATAAAAATGCAGTTTTAGAAATCTGGTAGCCATACCACACAATTGGAGGTATTTTCCTGCCATGTAAATGTAAAGTCCTACATTGATGTACCAAGACCGCAACTGTCAATGAAAATTTGTTTCCTCATACATGCATTCTTTTTCCCCCAGAAGGTGGCAGTATTTCTGCCAGTGCGGTTTCTCAATCATCAATAACAAAAAAACATTGTTCTTGATCATTTTTACCATTCGAGCGCCAAAACACAGAAAGAATAGAAATAACAAGCAGTCTAGTAAGCATGTATGTCATTTACTCAATGAGATAAATGCAGAACACATGTTGTCTGTCCACACCAGTCTGTGATCACTCTTTGGTACTTCACAAGAACATAAATACATAGAAATCAAAAGTTGTGGTGTTTTGTGTCTTACCAATCAAGAACTCGTCATCCAGAGCAAAAGTAGCAGGATCCTGAGGATACTCCACCCACAGAGGTCTGCAACAGAGGTGAAGATTTTACAACGCTAAGCAACATCCAAACACAATCCTGAACCAACCACACAGTGGGTTTTTAGAGCTTTTTATAATGCATCAGAATGGAAACCGTTTATCGTACATTTCCCTGTGTTAAGCTCAAACAAACTGCAGTAACATGCAGTCCCATTTTTAAGCAGTAGTTTAAGCCATGTTCCGTCCTCACCTCATGAGGGGTTCTCCAGTACGATGGGCATGGTAGAACTGCTGGTACCAGTAGGGCAGGAGTGTGTAACGCTGTCGAATAACTTCACGGATCAGTGCGGTGTTTTCTGGCCCGAACAGCCAGGGCTCACGGCGAGGTGTGTCCAGGTGGGCGTGGGCCCTGAAGAACGGCTGGTAGGCCCCCGTCTGATACCAACGCACTAGCAGCTCAGTGCTTGGAGACTTGAAGAATCCGCCAACATCAGCTAAAAGAGAGTGAGGAAAGTCCAGTCAAGTCTCAAGGGCTTGATTAGTTTTTGTTACGCTGCATTGAGAATCTATTGTCCTTAAACAATTTTCAGACCCTGGTAGTGGGACTTTTTAAAATGGAAAACATCAGATTTGAGAAGAAATCTGAGCACCACATTAAACACTAAAATGGCGTAACCTCACTTTTACTATGACAACCACTCGTACTCATCTCCATGGCAACTTGACACCCCTGAGAGATCAACATCTTTGTCGAATGACTTCCAGGAGACCAACTTTTATGAAACCAACTTGATCATTCTCACAGTTCTGCTTCACTCCATTTATAAACTTTGTGATCATCGAAAGATTGTACATGCAAAAGGCAGAGAAAAGTGGATATTTATAATCCCCTTTAAACTTCAGTGTGATTTTACACAGCCTTTTTAATACTAGTTTATTTTCTACTTATCACAAATCATTTGGGGAAATCAAAAGAATCACAGACGAAGGAAACGGTCCAATACTGAGGGGAAAAAGGAAACATCCGCAATTTGTGGATTTGATGGTTTAGGAGACAACGAGGGCTGATATGAGTCCACACAATTGTGACAGTAGAAATACAGAAACACAAACAACTGATTTGAAGTCACTTAACAAAACTGAATCCCAACCAGTTTGGTCAAACTTACCACCACAGAAAGAAATGCCAACCAGGCCCAGACTAAGACACATGGGGATGGAGATCTTCAGATGGTCCCACTCAGCAGCGTTATCACCAGTCCACACCGCACCTGATGTGTAAACACACAATCAACATCAACAGCCGGTTCTGTAGAATGATTTAGTCAGCAAATTATCTGGAAAGTGAAAGCAATGAAGAACGAACCATATCGCTGTGACCCCGCGAAGAAAGCTCTGGTCAGGACGAACGGCCGCTCGACTCCTCCTGATCTCTGAATCAAACCGTCTGCTGTTGCCATTTGCTGTGGAACAGATCGGTTGTTGGAGAGGGAAAACATTTTAACGTGAGACAAATTAGAATGACTTTTTCAGAAGAACTTTGACATTTAGTTGTGCCGCTATGCTATTCAACCATCAAGTGATTAATGGCTATGCAGCCATTTTTGATCTAGTATAATAAACTAAAATCGCTGTAAATATAAAAAGCTTATTTCTCTTCCCATCATCTAGAACTTACCACATAAAAGCCGTAGATGTTGTGTACGTCACGGTGCTCCCAGTCTCCGTGAGTTGCGTCCTTGTGCATGGTGACCTCCGGCCCGTTGAAGACCGATGGCTCATTCATGTCATTCCATGTGTACATGTTCTCCATGGCGCCCTGAGGAGTGAGAGGACCACATGTTAATGCTCAGACAACACTTGAACTAAAGAAATATACTCTGACACGCGGTACTGGAAGGTTGTAAAATGATCTTTTCTCTGTAGGCGTTATTCTTTATTCAGAAAGCTGCGCAGGATTAAAGACCTTCAATAGCTAACTTCCATGTACAGCTTGAAAGTATCGACTTCTTTCTAGAAACTCACCTCGTATTGATCGTAAGCGAACATGCTGGCCCACCAGGCCCTCATGTCTGCGCGGGTGAAATCTGGATAACCAGCACTGCCTAAACATCAGGAAATAAAACAGAGCCACCATGACAATTCCCTCTGCAAATTTACGTCAACTACAATTTGTGATTCATTAACAGTCGTTGGTCTCTTACCAGGCCAGCACCAGCCCTCGTAGTCTCCTCCATCTTTATTCTTGATGTAGAACCCACGGGAGCGGATTTCATTGTGGATCTTGTAGTTACTATCTATTTTGATGTGCGGATCTACAATGGCCACCATCTAGACAGGGACAAAAAAAAAAAAAAAAACTGAGCATCAACAAGTGATGTGCATCATGAGGATTATGGTGAAAAGTAAACTAAGTAAATATTGGCGGCACAATGCAGGAGAGCTTTTCTAGCTGTACCTTGCGTTTCTTATCCATCAGTCCCTGCAACATCTCCTTTGGATTTGCAAACTTGTGCGGATCCCAGGTGAAGTAGCGCTTCCCGTCGGTGTGCTCAATGTCCAGCCAGATGAAGTCGTAGGGGATGTCGTGTTCGTCAAACCCTGCGTCCACCGACTTCACATCCTCCTGGTCGTTGTAGTTCCAGCGACACTGGTGATAGCCAATGGAGGCCAAAGGAGGGAAGGACTGGGTGCCTGACAGAGAAGTTATCAGTATATGTATTAAGGATCTTAAACCAGATGAAAATACAACATTAACAGCAGGAATCTGAACAAGAGACTAATGCGGACAACTTGGTATCAATGTTTATACCTGTAAGAGAGGCGTACTGAGAGAAGACGTCTTTGGCAGTTGGTCCCAGCATGAGAAAGACGTCAATGATGCCGCTTTCAGAGATCCAACGCACATCAGTCTGTGGCGTTTCACTGGAGCCCTGAACGTAATCCAGCATTTTCCCAAACACAGTCTGAGAGGAGAGAGAGAAAACCTCAAGTTCTGAATTTGTGCATAAGTGACACAACTTAAATATAAATATGTTGCTATCAACACATTATATGGAAATTAGATTTACGAGCTTACAAATAAATGCATTTAATGATATTTTCAGATTGCATCAGATCCCAGGCTGTTTATACCTCACGATTTATGTAAGTGCAGTCAAA
>OMNM01055924.1:0-10634 GCA_900302745.1 Parablennius parvicornis | reverse complement strand
AATGCTGTAAAAAAAAAAAAAAAAACTTTAAATAAAAGGAAAATCAATACGTTTCAACATTATTTGGTGTTTCTTTTTTACATCTTCGGACGCTTAGAAGAACTTGACGCAAGACTGCATTTTGACCCTTCTCTATACTTCTTTACTCATCACATTTACTTACTGTAGTAAATTCTGGACAAGTTGCCAGTCCATCACACACACACACACACACACACACACACACACACACACACACACACACACACACACGCACAGTCACACCATGGGGGAATTTAGAGTCATAAGCTAACCTTGCATGCAAGAACTGAGACAAGAAACACATACATGTACAGAGAAAACGTGCACGTTCCTCACAGAAAGGCCCAGTCTGAATTAAAACCCATGAAATTCTGCTGAGAACAGAGTGTTGACCACTTAAATGCTGCTTTTTTCTAATTCTGCAACTACATAGTCCCACCTACTGAAGCTATGGTGGTCACTGATTGGTTTACAAATAACTTTTTTTTTTTTTACAACATCAATGGTATATTCTTACCTTTTTCCCCGGTAGTTTGTATGTTAACGGGGTTTATTTGAACAATATGCCCCATCATGTTCTTTTTCATACTGCACTTTAATAGTCACTGCCTTTTTGCAGCTGTCATCATTTGTTCCAGCTAACAGAGTTCTGCTTTGTGCGTGTCAGGAGGATGAAAATATAGTCTGGCATTGACTGTTTTTTTTTTTTTTTTTTTCTTTTCCGCCTGATGTGCTCTGCACATGTTCTACTTACAATCAATATCAGGAGTCGTGCTTCCTCTGTGCATCCTGTAATGTCAAGGGACAAAGTCGTCGCTGTTTTTTGCGGCCTTGTCCACTCAGTTCTGTGAAAAAGGCCTCTGATGTTTTATGACAATTAATAATCTTCTGCTGAAGGCTTGTCTTGTCTCACAGGCTTATTAAACAGCAGGCTTTTCCACGTTGCGGCGACTCTTTAAGCTCTAAGAGTCAGTTCAGGATAACAGTCTGTCTTTTCACTTAAGTCAGGAATGACCTTGCCAAGCCAGACAAAAAATGGAGACGAAGCCAAGTTTTGAACAGTCAGCCAGCGCCGCCAACAGACGTCTGTCATGTAGTCTCTTCTGTTGGTCCTCCTTTGCCACCATTCACACAGAGGTTAGCTGAGATACTGATTAACTAACAGGCCCCACAACTCATTCAAGAGAGAAAACCGAATAAAAGACTCGCGTATCCTGAGTCGATGTGCTTTCTTCGGTAGGAGACGTCCATTTCTGCAAATTTCACACTCTGAACACAAAATCCATGATGACATGTTGTGTGTGGAAACTGCTTCTTCAGCATAATCTGCGCTTCCGTTTCATAAACCTTCAGCAAATGCACATTTGCTAAAAGGTTTAGGGTGTAAAAGGGACATGTTCACAACAAATAGTGACAGTTTTCATGAAGACTCTTTAGCCTCTGTGTGTATGAAGTGATTCTGCACAGTGAGCAACTGCAAGGTGGGACTGCACATTTATCCTTGGAGGCTGTTTTAACCTTATTTCAGCAGCAGCTGGTCCAGAGCCAAATCATCCCCGGCAGGATGCAGCTGCCCGGTCTGCTCTGTTCAGCTGCTCATCAACATCAATTTCAAGGCTCATACAACACAATTTCTGTCTTTTCTACTTTCTTGTTACGTAGATTTGTAGATAATTGTGAATTTAAACTCCGCATAATGTCTTCCAATAACTTTGCACACTTTTTTTATGCACGGAGAAAAGTATGTTCCAATCACCAGTCTCATTTAACCATTTATAACACCCAGTACTTGGAACTGTGGAAGGAACAGGGATGAACATTTGAATGTATAAACATTTTTCTTTATGCAATCAAATCTGTTTAAAACTGAAAAACCAAATCTAATTTCTTTTCATCATTTGTAGCTTAATGTTCTCCAAAGATGACTTACTACTGTGAATATGTTTAATATGTTTGAGGTTGGATTGTGTGACTGTCATAAAGATATTGGGGATAGTTTAGAAGAAGATACTATTTATGGTCACTTGAGGGATTCCAAAGTCAGATGTTATAATGGGACCAGGGCTAATATGATAAGATAAATGTCTGCTAATATCAGCCACTGGATATATATGTATATGTATCTGAGGTAAACAGCCAAGTAGATAAACTGACTAAAACTGACTCAATTATATAATGTATATTTGAGATTACTTGTGGATTACTTGTGGATTACTTGTGGGTTTCAGCCTCTGTCAGATCGCATTATCATGCACTATTTGAATGAAGTTCGGTTGATTTTATCCGAGGAACCGTGGCCCACTTACCTACTTCTTCAAAGGTCTCAGTTGCCGTGAGGCCTTTTGTGCCAAATCCATGAAGAGCACTGGGCCTGACTTCGCCAAAACTCGGTCCTGCCTGACATCTTTCCATGATGCATGAGTGAATGTGCACTTACTGTAAGCCGGTGGCAACATGAAAGCCATTGTCAGGTTTTACTGGCCTACCTTAACATCCATTTTTAATATGATTGTTGCCACCGGCTTTGTTCTAATATAACTGCCATTGATTTCAAAGACTCATTAAGTCAAAGTAAAATCCTATTAGTGAGCTTTTTAAGTAAGTGCCAAGTACAGCTTAATGTCAGTGAGTTGAGCAGGTCATTGAAAAGGGAATGCACGTTTGAAAAACATCGTTTCTACACTATCAACATAAAATACCATCAGTTTCAATGCTTTGCTATAATATTTATGCAGTTATCATGACATTTCAGACACTGATAACCAGACAGTGCGAGCTGACAGCTTCCCGGCCTCTCGGCAGTAAAAGAGCATCCACTCGATATCAATCCGCAGGAGCCTTTCAGCTCCGTCCTTGTTCTCTCACGTGATATTCCATTATTGTCGAGGCAGCTGAGCTGGTTGTTGGAAAAATAAAAAAGCATAGAGCTGTTTCAAGGGTGAAAATGTAAATGAGGCTGTCAGTTTGTCCCTTCACTACCATTCGTGTCTGAAAACAAGCAGGAAGAGGAAAAGAGGACGAGGCTGAGCGCAGCCAGTGGAGTTGCAGTGGCAGAAACATTTAAGTAAGCTCTTGGCATTTCCATAAACCTCGATGCATTTGCTCACATTCATGTGACAGGAAAATTCTGCTGGCCTGACAAGTATTAGATGTTAGACGGGCGTTGCGGCAGCAGTATTCCACAAAGGAATGTGTGGAAATAGAGCCACTAATCTTGACAAAATCTCTTCTTATTCCGACTGTCCTGTCTAGTTTAATTTATCTGAGTATCAGTTATCAGCTGTCACAAGATAAAACACAAAATCACGTGTGAGTTGTCACCAAAAGTCCTTTTTAATCGATTTTTATGATGAAATAAAAAGAAGACAACAGCAAGGTAATCTCATTTAAAGAGCACCATTCAAAAAGGCATTTTACATTGTTCTACAAAGAAAAAAATGACAGAAAAATGTTAAAGAAAAGCAAATAAGAGTCTTAATCTTAAGCAGTTAAGCAAAATTTTACATACAAGAATTTATATATTAAGTGTTAACAGCTTAGAGGGCAGTGATCATATTTGGTCATTTCATGACACTACCAGAAAACATAATTGGATCTTTTTTGGAAACATCGTGTTTTTAGCCTTTTTTGGTATAAAAAAAAAAAAAAGACAAAATTCAGTCACACTATTTTTGTCATTTTGGCCAAATAAATGCTTTTAATTAAACTTTATTATGCATAAATGAAACACCCTTATGTTTTATTTACACTTTCAAGTATTGAAATATAATTTACAAATGATCATCATCATCATCATCATCATCATCATCATCATCATCATCATCGTCATCATCATTACCCGTACAATAAATACTCAATTCACCTGGGCAATATTACAATACGTACTTCTACCTCGGTTGAATTGAGTCATTTTTAACTGGCTGAGCTTGTAATGTCTATACTCTTGATTTCTGTAATCCTCTTGTTACTGTAACCTGTAATCCATAACTCATTCGTATAATCAAGTTCATGTTTTTTTTCAGAGGGAGGCTTGTAAAACACCAGATGCTGATATGTCTGGCCCCTACACAGGACGTGGCTCGACTTGAAAAGGTTTCATTGCCGCCACGAGGACAACCTGTCAGATGAGACCTGAGGACGCACCTTGTTTGACTTCATTGTTGCTCACAGAGCGGCTGACCTTGAGAGTGTTTCTAATCCCCGTGGAGTCTCAGTCTCTCTCACACACAGACACAAACACATAGCACTAAGGTGGCTGGGTGTTATTTCTAATCCACCTGACAAAAGTTTCCACTAATCCTTTCGCCGATTTGTGAAGCCATGTGCCAAAGCTTCCTCACACTGTACCAGTCAACATGCCGGAAGGACTGTTGTTGTTGATTATACTTCTCTTATTTTAACACTCCATTCGACCTGAAAGGAGGTGGAATCATTCCAACTGGTGGTGACAAAAGAGGTTCTGAATGTAGTGACCCCACTATAACACCTCCACTGCTGATACATGCTGTTGCATGAGTGCATTCCTGTTTACTGAGTGACTGTGTTGACTCTCCCTTTGTTTTCCTCTGGACTCAGCATTCTCCCAGTGTGAGATCTGCAGCCTTGACATCATGCTGTCTCATTTGTACTGCCATCACTAGTCACCCTGGGGTGCTGAAGGGACACACACACACCCCAACTTCCTAGTTAGACCCGTGAATGAATGAAGAGTAAAGGGTATATCACATGTCTTGAGTGGTGCTGAGACTAATTGGACATACTTTGGACACTGCTGAGTGCACACCTGCCTCTCCTTAAGTAAACATTCGTTTAAATTTAGCTTTAAAGTAATATAATTAAAGACTTTTGACTGCATGTCGGCTTGCAATGTAGCTTTTGAAAAAAAAAATGCAGACTGATCAGTTTAGTGCTGCAATTTTAATAAAGTACATCTGCAACAATCCTGCAACTGTGAATTTCCATGAAAATATGATAGAAAACATGTACGGGAAACAGAAGTCCTATGCATCACCACAGTGCCACCTCTGGCTTTTATTCAACTCCTGCCTGCCTGTCTTCTTCCACACACACACACACACACACGCACACACACGCACACACACGCACACACACGCACACACACGCACACACACGCACACACTAACAAACTGTTTGCTGTGATATGACAACGAGCTGTTGCATGAATCCTGAGTCCACTTCCTCTCTCACTGCCTCACACACTTACACACACACACATGCACACACACACATACACACAGAAAACAGCTGGGGTTTTTTTCTGTTTTATTGGCCTTTCTTTCTTTTTTTTATATTTGTGTCCTTTCCTCCTTTTTTTACGACGGCTTCACATTTTGAGGACATCGTGTTGCTGTGGATGATGAACTTTGCTCTAATCTGAGGATTTATCTTTTTGTCCATTTGACAGGACATAATAAAACCAGATTATTTTCACAGTTGTCCTCTTCCTGTTGCAACTTGACCCCATTCTATAGTACTTCACAGTGTTTACTGTGTCAAGTAGCTTATACATTTTGATTAGAGCAATTTTATTTTATATTTATGTATAAAAACACTAATTGTTTGTGTTTAAAAAAGGCTAAATTTGATGGACGGTTGTAATTGAAATACACTTTATTAAGCATAAATTTTCCCTATCTACTGCTTCATTTTCTGGTCATTTCATTCATTCTGTGTTGCCATACTGTAATATTGTATTCAACTGTCACAGGTTTAAACTGCACCTTTTTACTTTTAATTCAATGAATTTGATAAGTTGTATATTTTTGATTTGGGTGATCATGAGTGATTTTAGTTATTTCAAAATGTTGGCATCACAAACCTATCTATTATAGCAGATTAGATAATAAAGTAGACGATTCAGAGCATGAATATTTGCTGGTCCGTGTCTCCCACTTATGTTCGTTTCTCAATTTGTTCTTGTGAATTCTTGTGGTTCCTCTCTGGTAAGTGCAAGTAATTCATCAGGGAGCTTCATACGTATGCAATCAATGCTAAAAAAGCACACATCTGTTACACATAGTGCATATTTGTTTCTTTATTAGGAATTATTATTACTCTCTTCTGGGGCTTTTATAAAAAAAAAAAAAAAAAGCACCTTAGGCTTCAGACTTGGGTAATTACTGTCATTGAGAATAAGTCATTAAAAAGTTATAGTTCAAATATTTTCAGATTTTTAAGCTGTTTTTATTGACTATAAAAACATGCAGCTCCCTTCCAGAATCTAAATACATGCTTGTTTGGTTGTAGGTGACTAGAATATTTGCCTGTAGCCATTGTATGAATGATCGTCTGTCTCTGTAATACATTAGACAGGGTTCTGCTCTTTGTGACACTCAGGCCTTGTTTACTCAATGTTTTCAAGTGAATAAGGGAAACTTTTTGTTGCATTTTGGACGTGCGTCTATACAACAACAAGGCTCGTCACCACTGAAAATGCAACTTTTCTGAAAGGCTGCTACTTGGCACGACCGCAGTAAATACTTCTTTTGCACATGCATGAGTAGATGGACAATAACAACGTTTGCCTTCACAGTGTTATGACTCCTACTCTATATCCTCCTGGCACTTACTGGTTTTATAGTTGAGAGTCACCTGTAATAGACAATCCCAGCTGCATCGTCTATCCATACGAATGTCGGTGTACTCGCCATTGTTAATGTTTTTAGTGTATTGTTCTCTGTGTGTGTGGTTTCATTACAAAAACAAGCAATAGTACCAACGTGTGCGATGGCAACCTAATTATATAATTTTCAGCATTTCTGTAAATGCAAAAATTTTCTTGAACAAAAACAATGCATTTTCACTTGAAACTTTAGTTACTTAGAAATGGCAGAACTGTGGCCGTCATAGTATATAATCCAGAACGCCATATTTTTTCACACTTAAGAATTAAGTACAAAGAAACATGCTCTCCTAACATTCATCCTCAGTCCTAATGTGTAATCTATCTGTGATATGTTTATGGTTTTAATTCACTGTCATTCACCTTTTGTTGGCTGCAGGAGATTATGGATCGTATCTATAAGAACGTGATGACCAAGGTGGAGGAGATGAGCTGTGTTCAGCGGACGCTGTTCATCCTGGCTTACAACTACAAGTTGGAACAGCTGGTCAAAGGATACAGCACACCTCTGTGTGACAGGTATTTTATATGTATATGACTTGTATGACTTGTTAAATTGCCAGACAGCTGTTTTAAGTGCCTCTTCTCTCTTTGATCTGTTCGTCCAGGCTGGTATTCAGTAAAATCCGGGCTCTTCTGGGGGGTCGGACAAGGGTCTTGCTATCAGGTGGAGCGCCGCTCTCTGCAGCCACTCAGCGCTTCATGAACGTGTGTCTCTGCTGCCCGGTGGGTCAAGGGTACGGCCTGACCGAGACCTGCGGCGCTGGAACCATTAGCGAGTGTAAGCAGAGGAATGAAAGACTCACAGTAAGACACATTTAGCATGTCAGTAGTATATGTACAACCAGCTTTCCATCCATCCATTGTTTGTACTTGGTTTGCGAGTTTTAATATTGCCGAAGCAGATTCCAGCTCACATTGGTAGAAAGATGGACTGAAATCCGGACAAGTTGCAGATCCACGGCTTAAAGGCAATTTAGAGTCACCTTTTAATCTAACAAGCAGTCGAAGACATTGGGTTGTGGTAGAAAGTAGGGAAATCAGAAGAAAACCAACTGAATCATAGAGAGAACATCAAGACCATACAAAAAGGCTCCAGACCAGAAGTTGTATTTTTTTCTTTGAGACAAGAGGGCCCAGAGTGTAGTGTTAGAGCCGGCCAGTAAATCACAAACTATGAATGAAATGTAATTCCAAAGCAATAGTTGTTTATCATCTCTGGAGGAGAAAACATGTTTGGATCCAAGAGGAAATTCTGTAATAGCACAAGAACATGACCGCTCTGTTTCCATGACAACATTTTCAAGTGGAAATTACAAAGTGCTTGGTTGAAGTGCTCGTTTACACAATAACAGCTTCTCGGAGTCAATGAAAGCTGAACTTTTCTGAAATGCTGGTAAATGACACATGAGCACAACTCTCCTTGTAAATAGGAACCAAAAGTCAAAAAGTTGATAGTTGACATAGAAACAAGGCCTCAAATGCGCGACTGAAAAAAAGAGCTGAGTTCAACATGATACAAAGTTTCTTCACATCATCCAAAATAGATCAAAACACCTGCACACCGGAAGTCAATAGAGATTTAAAGAAGAAACCACTATTTATTTTGATTGGTTTACTTCCAGCACCGGAATGAAATGGTGGAATGTCTTGATTCAACTTAGGCCTCATTTACACAACGTTTCGAGTGAAAACTCATCGTTTTTCTCTTTTCATTTCAGAAAAGTTTTGTGTTTGAATGAAATGTTTAGGAATTGTCTGCTTACATAGAAAGGCAGAAATGCTGGGAAAGTTGTAGTTAGCATTCCAGGCTTTGAGTTTGTGCTGGCATGCTAACTACAACTTTGTTGTTTTTATAATGAAACCATACATATGTGCAGAGACCAATATGCTTTAAACATTAACAATGGTGATTATATTCTGGGCTATGCTGGGCAATGCAAAAAAAGTTGTTGTGTAAAATAGTCTAGATTGACTTAAAATGATTACATTTTGTATTTTTACCCAACAAACTTCTATCCTCTTACTACCCTTCAAGCAATATTTCTTTGAAATAAAGTTTTGTGTGTCGACCATCCACAAACCCCACATTCCTCCTGTTATTACTACTGTAACACACAACAATGTACAGTAGTCAATATTAAAGCTTTAAAAACGTACTTATATGCAAGCACTCCTCTATCTGTAAAAATCATGTTGCAATACTTTTTAATGCCTTAAGAATGATATTATCATTGTTATTTTTCACATTTAACACAATTGAATCAACACCGAGCTGATAGGACGATACATTCAGGCTGTTATATCTATCTGTGTTAATATTAATCCTAACATTTTTTAAAGAATTGCACAAATGTGTGGAGTTTGTGGTTTCCTCAGAGATAAAAAGCAGTTGGGAAGGAGACACAAAGGGGAAGGAGAATTCTGGGAAAATGGATGACAGGAAAATGATTATTATGCGTGGGAGCCGGAAACACAAGGGAGTGTGTTTTCTGTTTCATAAAGAAAGAGAGGAGTGGAAAAATCAACATTATTAACAAGTCTTTATATAAGCTGTTCCCAAAAGCCATGACACTGCATAAAACTGCTTCATATTCAGTTATTACTATGTTCTAAGGGGATTTTATTCTTATTTCCAAACAAACAGAATACCTACCACAGGTGACATAATCATAGTGTATTTTTACTAAAAGCCAACGTTTCAGTTCTGACTAATTCTTCAGTTTTTGTAAAAGCTTTCACTGTTATAACAGTGCATCGCAATGCACATTAGAGCCAATGCTGCTCTGAATTCTATTTGTCTGATATTATATCATCATTATTTCTAAGTGTAGCATGTTCATCACAGCATTGTTGTTGGCTGATTTCTCTCCACACACTGTATATAACAACATTTTGTGTCATTTTAACTGTATTTTGCACCAGAAGGCATCTTTACAGATGCCATCGTGCTGAAATGGCTCATATTTTAATATTTATTTTTTAACTAATTCCAAAATTGTTAAAAGACATTGGATCAAATATGAATCGTTTCCAGTTTTCATTGTACTTTACTGCATTAGTAAATTGAAGACAAAGAATATGCACTTTAAAAGGCTGTATGCACCAGTTCAGAGGATCTGTGAAAGGATCCGTGAAGCCCCATCGTTGTGTCTGGGGCGTCCTATACTGGTCTCACCCACATTTGCTTGCCAGGTGATCTTTCACGAAAGCTAACTTCGAGAAATATTAATCCTGCATTTTGCTTGTGTCCTTAAGCATCACAAAACAGACTGTCCTCATCCAAAGACATCCAAATATAGTCTGAATATTTACCTACATTACTACCTTCTGCTGGACCACATCTAGTTTGAGAGTGTCTGCTTGAAGGAAAAATACTCTGACACAATTCGAATCAGGCTAAGAAGAAAGGCATGTGAAAGAAGCTTGAATGCTTACATTGTACTATTCTCTTCATACTGCATGTTGAAATCATTTGTGGCTACAGTTTTGTACAGAAGATCTGAAAAAAGTTTCCCATCGATTATACCAACATTGCTCAAAACCTGTCAGACACACAAAACGCAGTTTATTCCTGAAAATACTGTTCAGTGTTTACATGTCTGCATGTTTGTCAATGTTTATCCACGTTTGTCATGTCTGTCCCACTGATATGTTTTGTGAAGGGCTTTGCTCATATTTCAGTCAAATGATGTGAATCCTGTCAGGCGTTCCCAGGCTGCCCGTCACTTCCTCAGGGAGGAGGTTTCCATGGCGAGGGAGCAAGTGAGGTCATGTTGCTATGGTGATGAATGTTGTGGCCTGATGCTTATAGTGTGTGTGTGTGTGTGTGTGTGTGTGTGTGTGTGTGTGTGTGGTGGTCACACAGCATCAGGTGACACAGTTTGCCCCACACCTCACATTTACAGTAATTATAGGGTCCATTTATGGAGCAGACGATGAGTGTTTGCGTGTGCCTGGTGTGCAGTTT
>OMNM01055910.1:0-11746 GCA_900302745.1 Parablennius parvicornis | reverse complement strand
GCCAGAGCGTGTGTGTGTGTGTGTCCAGAGTGTGTGTGTGTATGTGTGGCCAGAGCGTGTGTGTGTGTGTGTGAGTGTGTGTTTCCAGAGTGTGTGTGTCCAGAGTGTGTGTGTGTGTGTGTGGGGGGGGGGTGTGTGGGGGGGGGGGGAGTGGGGGGGGGGTGTGTGTGTGTGTGTGTGTGTGTGTGTGTGTGTGTCTGTGAGGTTTGCCTACTGGGTGTGGTCGGAGCTGTTGTGGGGGGGCCTGCAGCGATGCACCGGGACCCGAGGCCATCAGGCCCGGACATCACACCCCGGGCGCCCAGCGACCCCTCAAACCCAGTGAGGTCCTGGCTCAGCCTCGCCTCAAGTGCTAAAATAACACTACACTTTGTAGAGGTCCCTGTTTCAGTAATAGAGGTCGAGGTGTAACTAAACATCTGACACTTGGAGCACGAGAAAGTAGCAGAGGAGGAGAGGTTGGAGGGGGAAGCCATGGCTAGCAGAGCAGCTAGCAGGTGCTAACAGGTGCTCAGAAAAATAGATAGGAAAGCGGTCGCCATTCGAGAGCCGGTTTTTCCCCGTCCAGAAGTGGGTTTCAGCCTCTGCTGTGCGTCGTCTGACAGTGCAGCTCACCTGACACCCTGTGTGTCGGTGGGTTTCCTCCAGGCACTCCAGTTTCCTCCCACAGTCCATAAAACATGCACGTGCGGTCAACTGGTGATTCTAAATTGCCCTGAGGTGTGAATGTGAGTGTGTTTGGTTACACCCTGCCATCGCCCACTGTAGGCTGGGATTGGCTCAGCGACCAGCGACCCTGAAGTGGAGAAGCAGGAGAGAAGATGGATGGATCATTAATGTCTACCTGTGTGTAACATACTTGTACTCAATTTAGTGAGGTGGCAGGATTTTTTTTGGTTGTTTGTTTGATCCTGGGTAAAAAAACCAAAAAAAACAACTTGTGCTTTGTCTTTTTGAAGTATAGTAAGTGTACTCTGTTGAATTGTTAGATGAAGCTACGGTGTTAAAAGTGTGCTTTAAGGATGTAGTATGTGATATAACTCCAGACGAAAAGGTATGTGTACTTCATTGTAATGTCAATTTTTGGACTCAATAAAAATATATCCAAAAAAAACCCCTACAATAATATATTAATACGTCAGCTGTTGAACCAGCCTCCTGGACGGAGGAGGAGGAGCAGCTGTGATCCAACAGGTACGACAGTGAAACCAGGAAACCAGGAAGTGAAGTACTGAGTGAGATCAGCGTCACACTGACAGTCGACTGTGTGGGAGGAAAACCAGGTGAGCGTTGTTCCATCTTCTGTCTTCTAATGTTGAAGTGTGTGTGTGAGAGAGACTCTTGAGTCTTTGAGTCAGTTCGTTAACTATATTGTTGCTTCCGGTTCAGGTGTTTCAGTGGACACGGTTTGCTTGTGTGTCTTAAACAGGTTTCTCCTGATTCTTGTTGCTTTTTTCCTTTTCAGCCTGACTGAACATGTGTGACGTTGATGAAGAAGGAGGCAGATCAGTGACCGTGGACAAGTAAGAGACGTCAGCTGCACTTGGTGATTTTGTTTCAGAGAGTTTATCAGTTAGTCAGTTTCATGTTGCACACTGCTGTTTGCCTCTGTTCTAATTCAATATAATTACAGCAGCACTCAGAACGGTTCAACCTTCAATGAAAATCAGGTTTACTGGTACAATTCTTCAAAATATTATAATTAAAAACTCTCCAAAATAGAAAAGCTGAACACAACTAACAGTTTTTTTTCCTCCAGTTGCAACACAATATGATTCCTTGAGTTTGGGATGTTCCCTGATTTCACTAATTTCTCTCTCAGCTAAACAAAAAGTTGAATTCAGATGAGTCGACTCATAAAAAACAGGCCGAAGCTCAGAAAGCAGTGAAATTACAAGGCTAGACCAACTGATGGTGACAGAACAAGACACGGACAAACTGAGTGAAACTAATGGCTGGGCAGTGTGGGAGTGACCTTTAACCTCGGTCCCACTGGACAGACCGTGCTGGGGCGGGACGGGTCGGCAAGGCAAGGCAAGGCAAGGCAAGGCAAGGCAAGGCGTACCCAGATCAAGCACAGATATTTACATTGCAGACTTGTTGAGAGTTGTGTGTGTGTGTGTGTGTGTGTGTGTGTGTGTGTGTGTGTGTGTGTGTGTGTGCGGCCCTAATCTTCTCACGCCGCTCATACCAAAGCCAGTCACACTGCAATGTCTTCGTGCGGACAATTAAAGAATGGGAGAGTTAAGCTAAGCCTCTCTTTCCCACTGGAATTTGGATAACACCGGCCTACACAGGCGATTGGGTTTGGAGGGATAGCAAATTAGATTCATTCAGACTTTAGAAACGAGTTGCAATTGGAACTGACATCTCATCCCTTTCCACTTGATCGTGTGTGTGTGTGTGCGGTTTGTAGAATAAGGCCGTGCCCCCTGTACAGAGTTATTAGCTGGCTGAGTAAACACATACACTCAATTTAGGACTTAGAAGAACGTCTCTGCTCTCCTTTCATTCACCTCCTTTTCTTCTATGGCTCCTTTTTTGACAGCCTTGTTGAGGCCTGTATTCAAACACCCGCCTCCCTCTTCCAAGTGGTTTTCCTCTCTTCATTCCTCTTTCTGTCACTTTGCCTCTCTGCTCTGCCCCTTTGAATTGGAGGAGGGGAAGGAGGCGGGAGTGTTTTTGTTTGTCTTTGATTTTTCAGATAGCCACGAAATTGGGTGCCAGCCCTTGATGTCGAGAGAAAACAAATCACTCACACACACACACACACACACACACACACACACACACACGCACACACACGCACACACACACACACACTTCAACATCCCAATGACCAGTTCCCAATGTGTTTACTATATATGTGAGTTACAAGGTGATCCAAGTGGGTGCAGGCGCTGTGAAGCGTGAAATGTAGCTTCTCTAGTCAGCACATTTGTGTCTCACGTTACCTGGCGAGCTGTTAAGGATCACCTCTATAGGATCTGCTGCCTTTAGCCGGCTACCGGACAGAAGAAGACATCCATCTGTGTCTGGCAGACACCATGGCCCCACCGCAGGGGACACTGGACACCTTCAAACCACGAGAACCTTCCCTTGTTAATCCTAAGTACATAGACATTTTTTTTTTGCACACACAAATAGACACACTGGGATCAGTTACTGAGCTCATCAGGAGACAAAGTTTCAGACAAAGAGATTCTGCGGCAGCGTTTCGCCTCTCACTCGTGTCAAACAAAACAATGAGTTGTGCTTTCATCCAGGGGAATCCTGATGATGTCGGTGATGTCTCCGCTGCACATGAGTCACAGTCCACATTGGAATGTATGAATTATTTAGATTAGACAACAATGAACCTCAAGTGTGAAAGTATGTATATGTATATAAATATATAAATGTATAAAGGTAAATTGTAGGACCTCCTTTATACATCAATTCAAATTGAACCATTTTTACCAGTAAGATTTTTTCTAGCAAAATTTTCAAAATGTTCAAAGCCTCTATTGAATAATTGCTTATTTATTAGATTGACTTGATTGTTTTAAATGTATGACTGTTTCAGTGTCGTAAATCTGAAATGAATGAGTGCTTCTAGCCATTTTATCATGTTAAATGTTGTCTTTTTATGCAGCGGTGATACTATAGAAGTGCAGAGGGCCACTATAATGACTATATATGTGCAAATCTTTAATACTTTGCTTTCATGTAATTTTTGATTTTCAAGACATCGTAAACCATAAAATCATGGCGACAAGAAGTATAGATGCCGTTCTGTCAGAGCCGACAGGATATGAATGAAATGCTTGCTTTATTATCAGTTGCAGCAAATTTGACTATCATCTTGCAGCTTATGACAATTGCACTGCAAATTAATTAGAATATTTGGTTTATAAGCTGGACCATTTGAACCCATTGACTCTGTCATTGCCTGCACTCCTCTTTAATCTACATACACTGCTGTAGATTGAATCCAAACATATTGATTTTATCACCACAGGATCATTTAACATTTAACAGTTAACCTGACTAATGGAAATCTAACTGTGCCGAAATACATTTTTTGATAATGCATGTTATTAATGGTATACTGATGAAATGACATCAGCAAATATCAACCAAGTAAATCTCTTGTCATCATAATCTGTTATCAGCTGAACAGATTTATGAGCTTGTTTAAGGTCTTTTCAGCCGAATTCAGGAATTTAAGATGATGAATCACTGGATTGGACAATATTGTGCCCAGCAATTTATTGAACAATTGAACGATATAATTGCATTCCAGAGAAACACAATTGTATGTGTTTGTTTATCTTGTTGTTTCAGCGGGTTCACACACCGTTTCTTGGGATTTGTTGTCTGCCCACAGAGTCTTTGGATAAGTGGGAGCGACTGACAGTGGCCGATGCCCTGGAGCCGGTTCAGTTTGAAGACGGGGAGAAGATAGTGGTGCAGGGAGAGCCAGGCGACGATTTCTTCATAATCACAGAGGTAAGAATTTGAAAAAGCTTCTGGGGGGATGGGATGGCTCAGGGCAAGCAACCGCCACTATCCAAATCCATTTTCTCACTTTGCCCGTAATCTGTACCTCTTGACATGGGGGTCATGTCATCAGTCTGGGCCTCGGGTTGATGTGCATGTCATCGTACAGAGACGTTGGTGGGCTTTTTGCCCACATCGGAACTGATCCCCGTTTATTGCCACCAGCAGACAGATTTCACTGCCCCGGCCCTCACCCACAAAGAAGAGCCCCCCTCACACTGCTGGCTTTGTGGAACAGGGAGGCCCCTGGCGCTGCTTCATGAAGGGCCCCCTGCCTGTCATCCTAACACACTTTTGATTAACTCCATACTTACACAAGCTTTCACCAGGGTCAAGTCAAGAGGCCTCCATCTAGAAGGGACGAGGGCACAACCTGCTGCCGTTTTGTCCGCTGCTTCTCCCATTATCAAACTGTCTCATAGATTATCCAGTCTTTCTCACATTGTAAGTCTTTCTGTCACATATGTCTGGTCAACTCGCCCATGTCCCTCAATAAGCCCAGCGAGGTGTCAACTCGTTACATTGTGTAGTACCGCTGAGTTATGTGTCCTGACTTTAGCTTATTTCCTTCGTCTAACTCTGTTTTTCCGTCGGTTATAAAAGATACAGTATGTTCACTCTTCAGTTGTTCAGACGGTTAGGCTTCTTTTTTTCTCTCGATTTATTCTAATATCAGTCAAATGTATCTGCTCTAATAGACAGTTCACACTGTACTCATAGCTATAGTCATTCTATATGTGACCTGCCCTAGTGAAAACAGTCAAACTCAAAGTGAATACAGCTTCAGAACCACGTGAAAGTGAATTTAAAAAACAAAACCAACAACATAACTTTTGAGCTTTGTTGCCACAAAGGTAATTTAATGTAGTGGTTTCAAATCAAAAATTCAATACTCCAAATAATTTTTATTTGGCCGAAAATGAACGCACACAAATGTTGCTACTTGGAATGTCCAACTCATCAATCTGACTCAAACACAACAAAAAACCCCAACAATGTTGAGGAATCTGGGGGATTGCAGGATGGAAAGATGGAGGAAGAAGAGGGGAAAACAACAGAGTTGGATTAGATGTATCAGGAAGCCAAAAGTTCATTCCAGCTTGTTGTCTATGTGTCTCATTGCTTTTTAAATCATGCGTGGTGCGTCCCTCATTTTGGAATCAATTTCACTTTTTTCCTTATTTTTCTTTAAAAAAAAAAAATCACTTCACAACAATTTATGCTCTTTCCTTTCACGTTACCCTTTCCCTTGGCTTTACCTCTAAACTTTAGCTCCCCGTCTCTCGATGCAGCCCGACTTTCCCAGAGCGGGCCGGACTGTGGTGGAATGTGTGTTGCGGACTTTCACACGGGGTCAGGAGACCCAGCCTCCCGGGAAGGGAAACGAGAGAGAGACGGAGAGAAGGATGAGTAAAAGATTGCAGGGACATAATGATAGAAATAAAGTTAATTCAAACGTAACGAAGCAAATAAGGAAATTCTGAGTCTGAATTTCTGCGCACACCTTTATAGATGATTCCTGCCTTTATGGCCGAGTTGTCAGTGATTGTTTTTTTCTTTTTTTTTCGAGGCATTTATTCCCCCTCCATTGCCCTCCATGTTACCTCTCTTGTGTCTCTATTTTTCTCCTTCAGTTGTTTCTGTGGTTTTTGGTGGATGAGCCAAATACATACCACTCAATCACTAATTACATGCAAGATTAACAAAGAGCAGGTAAAGAGACATCACTTTCTTTGCTCGCTTCGAAAAAATGGGTCCCTAATGAAAAGTGACACGTTTACATTTTTCTCTTCACACTGTACAAACAAGGTTTCACAGGCTCCAGGGGCCATGAAGACAGCCTCACCTTACCACACATCAATTACCCCTGCAGTTCACCTCCTTGTTTTTTTCAGAGCTTAAAGCTTGACTCACCTCACATGCAAAACCCTTTCTTCTTTTGAGACTCAGCTAGATTCTCTCATTCTCTCCTTGGAGAAAACATGACAGTATTAAAAAAAAATACCAATAGTAGATATACAATGTTAATCAAATTAAATTGCAATCACTTGTGTCAGGGCAGAAGCTATGCACATAAAGAGACCCCATAAATATTCTTCTTTGCCAATACACTCACTTTCATCTCAGTCATCAGCGCTAACAGCAACTCACATCTGTCCTTCGACCTCGAACAAAAGTAATCTCACCTAAGTGCTCTGAAAAGGTCCCTGTGGGTCACACTGAAGTAACTCTGTGTCTCTACACTATAGTTACTGGTCATTTGTCTGCTACTTTATATGTATTCCCTCAAATGCAATTTAGCTAATGGCTGTTAAACCTATTGTACTTTTATGGACCAAACATTGATAAAGTGAAATGGAGGGGCTTGTTTTAGTGGCAGTGAGAATTCACTGTTACACGAGTATTAAAAGTATTAATAACATTTTTGTGGAATCATGGTTTTCCTTGGGAGCAGTCCTGCTAAATTCCAGAGAAACGCTGTCCTCCAGTGAGTGGATGTATGTTTGAATGAGAAGGTGCAGATGCTGCTGGTGCTGGGTGGCCCCGCGAACCGGCCGCTGGGCGTATCATCTTTCTTCGTCTCTGTCAAGGCCACTGTCTCTTTCTCAGGACCGTTATTCGAGTGGCTGCTGTTTGCTTCATCACATCCAAGATGCTTCATTTTTTATATATATTTTCAGTTTTTTGTCTTGCAATATCTGGCCTTCCCTGCCATCCTTTCTTGTTACCCATCCTGTGAGCCCTGTGTTTGGAAGAGGGGGAAACTCTGCGATGTTTATAGAAAGGAATATATGCGGAGTAGAGTGCAACCCCTGGGGTGGTACAGTACAAGATGGCTATCTGGACCACACTGGATGACGAGGCCTGTTCACTGAAGGACTACTGTACTCGTGTCGCTGCACTGTCTCACTTTGTGTGTTTGGACATGAATGGAAAGAAGAGGAATCACCCAGTTGTAAACAGTGCAAGTCTGAGTGCTCCAAATGTCTACTTGTCCCTCCATTCATGTCTCGATCTGCTTCGTGTCTACAGAGTTGTGTTCTGCTGGAACTTTTTTCACACATCATGATGCCTTCTGTTGCTGCTTCATAAACTCATAATCTATAGATTTTATCGTGAAAACATCCTTCGGGATCCTCCTGTAACCTTTTTTTTCTTCCCTCCCACGGGATTAAAACATGCTCTGGAGGTCTATTGGTGACTTTAAAATTCCTGATGGACTGGGCGCTGCCTTCCTTTCACACTCAGCTTGGACAAAGCTGTAGAAGATATGTTTTCGTAGTGCGGTGCTAAATTCACCTCGCTGTGTCACGTTGTGGTAATTGCATCGCAACCAGTTTGCCCAAGACGTACTTGAAAATGACACTCACACAGTGTACTCCATTTACTTAAATGGTAACCCCTCCTTGCATACGCACACACACACGTACCCTTCTCCACAGCTCATTTCAAACAAAAACCCACTAAGTCACTGAGACACAGCCTTACCTTTGTGTGCGTGCAGTGGGTAACTGACAGGTTTCTTTTTTTTTTTTGGGGGGGGGAGTTCTCATTAAGGTTCATTATATTCATATTTAGCATTATTACCCTGGTCAGCAGAAGGCCGGGGGAAAGCAGAAACGGGATTAAAGAAAGCAGGATAGTGCTGGAATGGTCAAGTCTGTTATACGACACGGTCCAGGACAAGCTGGGAAGTTCCCCTGCTGGATTTCTTTTAACCTGCAGCAGCTTCTGTGTCCAGGAAAATGTCCAGACAGTAGCTTTTAACATGCATCAGGCACAACCCTGCCACTGATGAAAAAAACAAATACATAGTTTTGTGTCTACAGCTGCAAGACTTGACTGCATGAATTGTTATCATCTGTTGGACACGGTGAACGGAAATGAAAAGTATTTATACGAGATGGAAGTAACATGCGCAGTCAGTGTCTCAAGCGCACATCGGCTGTTGATTTTCCCCGTTGTATTGTGCATTTTCACAGTGCACATGTCTGCATTGCCCTCCATCTGTGTTTATTGAGGTTGTGGTTTCCTTGCCGTGACTGTTCGCACAAAAACAATAACCGAACCGATCATGTTTTGTGCCACGTACTCGGCTCAAGTGTGTGTTTCAGTTCTTTTGCTTTCCACACAACAGGTGTCCATCCCACAGAAAAGCGGAGTAAATCCTGTGCACCTGTGTTCCTATGAAGCAAAGGAATTTCTCCTCAGCCTAATCCTCCTGATGATTTTCAGCCCCTTCGCTAAATGCCCCTACCCCTCCCTCCTCCATCTTTCCCTTCTTCATACTCTCCTTCCTCCTTTTATTCCTCTACTACTCATCCTGTCCTTTCTTCCTCTGCCTCCTTAATTTCACCTAACGCTTCCTCCTTTCTTCCCTTTTTTCCAGGGAATCGCATCTGTTCTACAGCGCAGGTCTGACAATGAGGAGTATGTGGAAGTCGGACGGCTCGGACCCTCTGACTACTTTGGTGAGTGATCGTTAAGCAGTTTCTACTTTCCAGCTCAGCCTCTCGTGAGAAAAGCTACTTAACAAAGCAAAGACTTGTCTTCATTATATCTTTCTTTTGACATGAGAAATGACGAGCTGTATGTAGGATGCAGAATCTAAGAAAGGTCAAATGTTGGCTCGCGTCTTTTTTAATGGTCCTATAATAGATTTCATATCATCACAAACATTGTTGGATCAGCTGAGGGTTCTCTGAAAGTGATACAGCTGTTGGCCGGGAAACTAATTCAAACTGTTTACTTAATAATGACATGCAATGTCCGTTCATATCAATAAAATATTCACTTTTCACACTGCCAGGGTGTAAGTAGTATCAATAACAATCTGCAAATATTTTGTAGTCGAAGAATTACTCATTTTTGCTATTTCTACCAACTCAACTGACTGAATATGTCCGTCAGTCAGTGAATGACTGTAAGTAAATAGTGAGTAAATAAACGAGCAAGTAAGTAATTGAGTATCTCAGTGGGTGAGCAAGTACATTAGTTGATGGGTAACTGAGTCAGTGAGCAATTATGTAATAGATTAATAAACAAACTTAAAAAAAAACTATGTAGCAAGAACAAGTATTTTCTTCCCCAAAAGAGCATTATAGTAAAATTCACATTTTTAGTATTAGGAAACCTTCTCCCAGTGGATTGTCTCTTCTAATTTCACCCCTTACTCCTCCTCCTCCTCCTCCTCTTCCTCCTCCAGGTGAAATCGCCCTGCTGTTAAACCGTCCAAGGGCAGCCACTGTCGTCGCCCGCGGTCCCCTGAAGTGCGTGAAGCTGGACAGGCCCCGCTTTGAGCGTGTGCTGGGGCCGTGCTCAGAGATCCTCAAGAGGAACATCCAGAGATACAACAGCTTCATCTCCCTCACCGTGTGACACTTCAGTCCCACCGGGGTCCATCAGCAGGGGTGGGCGGCATCAGCATCGGAGTTTTGGTCAGTGGGAGGGACGGGATGAAGGTACGGGGCGAAGGACATGGGTTTTTAATCGACACTGACAGAGCGCTCATTTCCTGCCTTTATCCATGTTGCGAGTTTCTTTCTTTTGCCCTTGTGCACTTTGACTTGATCTGTGCTGTCACGTAGCTTTATGTCCAAAAACAACATGCAAGGGGTGTCAAAATCGGAGCGAGGGGTAGAGATCAGTCGACCTGAACATATAATGTAATGGAGCCATGCATACAGTGTGTCAACTGTACATAATGCATGCTTCAGGAATGAATAGGAACGGTGTTTGCACTTTCATTAGTCTATGGAAGGATTTGGATGCATTCAGGACACGAGAAGGAAGTAAAGTCATGTTTACGTACAGCGAGAGGAGGTGAGTACACATTTCTTTGCTCGCTGGCTGTGGTTTGCCTTTTTCACTTCTAAACCAGACCTCTGTTCCCAAAAATGTAGCTGTAGAGGTGTGAAAATAATAAATGATTGGCGTATATGATTCATTTTCACGGCTTCTTTTGTGTGCTTTTATTGCTGATATGAGTTCAGAAGTAGTTTAGATCTGAGCTAAAAAAAAATAAAAAAAAATAGACACGTACTTGGTTGATTTTCTCCATTTTTTTATTGTTTATAAACTACATGAAAAGAGCAAAACCAACAATGAACTGATTCAGTTGAAAAGCTTTGTATTTGGAGCATGATCATTCTTGATCTGCACGCTGGAGCTTTGTTGTTTCCTCACTTTCTGCATCACATAGAAAAAAGAGGCTTCTTTGGAAGCAGCTCCACAGACATTGATTTTCACTGTCACTGGGGAAGATGTCATTTCTCCGAGGCACAGACTGGTGTGTAAAGTACGCTCATTATCATTTTATATTGTAAATAACTCATATTTTATTTGCAAATATAGCTGCTACATGATGTGTCTGGAATTTACAATTTTCCCCTGCAGAAAATCCTCAATTTACTTTTGTGCAATTTGCACTGATCGGTAGGTATATTTCCTCTCCCATTGCACAGCTCTTATAGCACAGATTTCCAGACGGTCTCTTCCACAGCAGTTTCTACAGCACAGCCGCTTATATCGATCACATTTACACCCCCAGACTTCTAATGGAATCATTTAATGGGGTGTTTTAACTGCCAGTCTGTTTTTGTTGCGTATCGAACGTCTCACGAGTGTTGCTCAAACTATACCGTGGACGTCATTCAAGTTGATGTCTGCCAAGCTGCTTCCAGATGAACTGTCGTTTGTATAGTAGTACAACCTGTGCATCAGGGTAGCTCACTGGGTGATATTGAGACAATACACACGTCAGTTCATTGTTGGTCATTGGATTTGTTAACAGTCAAAATATGTAGAAAATCACCAGGATTATCTTTTAAACTTTTGCAAAATGTGTGTTAGTCCTATGAACTCATTTTTGTTTCACAGTAAATATCCTCCTGATATCCCCCCGAAACGGCTCAGTCTGATTTGGGATCTACACCAAAGGCGCAGTGGTGTTATCAGTCTAGTCCACACACACACAGAGAGCAACAGTCTGAAACACACTGACATGAAACACACAAATCTACTGTATATGCGTACACTGTCTCAGGACTCAATGAATCTATGACACACGCACACACAAACATACATGCTCACGTCTTACCTGATGCTTATTTAAGCTCATTTTGTTTGATGTTAGATGAAAGCTTTTGCACCACTTTAGAGTTTGTAATGTTGGATGAATAAAGCAGTTTGAGTTCAGGCATTT
>OMNM01055903.1:0-13083 GCA_900302745.1 Parablennius parvicornis | reverse complement strand
TGACTTTGGAGGGTCCTGTAAGAGATACCTGAGAGGGCATTGGGTTAGCAGATACCTGAACTTCTTTCTTTCTTTCTTTCTTTCTTTCTTTCTTTCTTGCTCTCTATCATTCTTTTTTGTAATTTTTCATTCACAACTCAACTTTCTTGTGTATTTATTACAAAATTCTCCTATTGTGTTTGCACATTTATCTTGTTTTTTTGTTGATACCAAGAGTAACTGAACACACATTACATTAACATACATAACACTTCCCCCTTAATGTGGCTTGCTCCATGCTGTTAGTTGTGTAAAGTTTGTAAAGCAGTGCGAGTGTCTGTATGTCGTCAGGGTGAAGAAGCTGAAGGAGACTCTGGTGACGGTGCAGCAGCTGGATAAGAACATGAGCAACCTCCGTTCGTGGCTTTCTCGCGTGGAGGCTGAGCTCTCCAGACCCATCACCTACAGCGTCTGTCACGAGCAAGAGATCCAGAAGAGGCTGGCCGAGCAGCAGGTAGACACATGCTCAGCTTCACTACTAAATACAGTAAACAAAGACAGTTGTTTTTTCTTAAAGGACTTATATTTGAAGGATTTTTTTCAGTAGTATAATATATAAATCTATTTAGTTGCTGTTGCTGTTTTTTTCTCTGTCACTCCCTCTCATGCTTTGTCTCTGTTTATCATTAATTATTCACATCTGTCCTTTGTTTAATTTTGGGAGAGGAGGACTCATACTGTGCCTCACTGTCCCGTGTCTGTGGGCTGATGTTTATGACATGAAGTGTGTGTTATATTGCCTTAACGACTGCAATGCCTGCCTTTCTGTGTGTCAAGGACCTGCAGAGGGACATCGAGCAGCACACGGAGGGCGTCGCATCGGTGCTCAACCTGTGCGATGTTTTGCTGCGGGATGAAGATGCTGCCGGTGGCACTGAGGCGGAGAGTGACTCCCTGCAGGAGACGAGCCGCAGCCTGGACCAGCGCTGGAGGACCATCTGTGCCATGGCTCTGGACAGGAGGATCAGGTGGGAGCGATAGGAACTTCCTCTGGTGGTATTTGTAACTTGACTGGATGAGCCGTTCGGCAAGCTCTCACAAATAGCAATATTTTGGGGGAATCATCCTCATCCCATTAAAAATGGTTCTATATCTGTTTTATATATTTTTTTCTGATCATAATAAATCGTTCCTTTTTTTTTTAACTATTTGATGCAACTTCATCTTTTTCTCGACTTGCAGGATCGAAGAAACGTGGACACTGTGGTGCAAATTCCTCAATGACTACTCCCGCTTCGAGGACTGGCTCAAGATGGCCGAGCGAACCGCTGCCAACCCCAACTCTGCAGACGTCCTTTTTACTGCCGCCAAAGAGGAGCTCAAGAAGTTTGAGGTCAGTAGTGGGTTTTGACAGAAGCTTTATCTTGATTGTTTCTTTTTTTGCACAGCCAAAACAGTGGGAAAACCATCAGTTAAAGATCCCACAAAAAAATCATTATTGCATGGGAATTAAATATTGTATGACAATGTAACAATTATTCAAATGTGTTTTTATTCACATTTTTTTTTTTTTTTTTTTTTAGTATGTGAAATTAGTATGTGAAATAAGTAATTTTATAATCAGTTGTTAGTTTTAGACTCTTCCCCTCTCTAAAGGCACTTTTGTTTGGACAGTTATACTGACTTTCCCTTTCGGCGTGAGTGTTTGTTTTTCACTGAGTGGTCATTCTTCCTCTCTCTCCTCTTCAGGGTTTCCAAAGGCAGGTTCACGAGCGACTGACTCAGCTGGAGCTGGTGAACAATCAGTACCGTCGCCTGGCCCGAGAGAACCGAACCGACCGGGCCAGCCAGCTCAGAGCCATGGTCCACGAAGGCAACAGGAGGTGGGATGCCCTGCATCGCAGAGTGACTGCCATCCTCCGCAGGCTCAAGGTATGACAAGAGACAGGCACAGGGAAGCGACTTTTACATCGTCAACAAAAACTGTTACTTGTAATCAAACAGCGAAATGGCCTTTTTATTGATTTTACAGTTTCCATTTAAAATAAAGCCGTAGAAAGGCAATCCAGATAAGTTTTAACATGTAAAATAGTTAAATGAATAGTGGAGCTCTTTCTATTTAAATTTCTTCTGCACTTTGTCTTAAAAATGCATATTCATGACTTTATTGCTTGTTATTTTAAATTGACAGTGAAAGCCAATAGAGAAACTGCTTAAATTCACCTCGCACCTATTCAATCTGTCATCGTTTTTTTCCTAACAGCATTTCACCGGCCAGAGGGAGGAGTTTGAAGGCCTCAGGGAAAGCATGCTGGTGTGGCTGACCCAGCTCGACCTGCAGCTCACCAATGTGGAGCACTTTTCTGAGAGTGACGTCCATCAGAAGATCCAGCAGCTGAAAGTGAGGCACAGCTCCCACGCAGACACCTTTTTTTTTTTTTTTAATAGAAGCCATCCACAGTCTCTTTTAACTGAACAAACAGTTTTTAAAAAGGTTTAATGTGGTAAAATAATAATTTTCCTATTGAGCTTAAAATATCTTGTGGAAAAACCCATTTCAGCCGGTAGAATAACAGAACTCACTTCTCAACAACGTGAGTTTCTGTGAAGGTTTCTCTTCCAGTCACTTACTGGATCCTTGTATCGATACCATTACCAGGCACATGTTGTTTCTTTTGGGTTTCCCTCACTCGGCCTCTGTTTCTTCAACCATCCAACCTTTCTTCCTGCAGAGCTTCCAGAAGGAGATCACCCTGAACACGGAACGCATTGACGGACTGATAGTGTTTGGAGAGGGTCTGATCCAGAAGAGCTCGCCGCAGGACGCAGCGCTGATAGAGGACGAGCTGGAGGAGCTGCACTCCTACTGCCAGGAGGTTTTCAGCAGACTGGTCCGCTTCCACCAACGCCTCAGTCAACCCACAGTGAGCTGAATCAGTCACATTTTCACTTCATGGATTATTTTACATTCAGTGTCCGACTAAATTCACACACCTGCTCGCACTGTGGGACTGCTCAGGGAGAGCTAACAAAAAAATACAAAGTCCAAAATACAACAATAAAGAGAATGAAAAAAAAAGTAATAACATATTATGTTATCAGCATGAAACCTCGAGCAGGATCAAACACCGGTCTGTTGTGACCAGCATTTTAAAAGAGAGAAAAATAGGGTGAATAAAGGCAATGTAAAAAAACAAGCCAGAGCCATAAAATGTTCACCTATGATTGTACGAAGGCAAAAAGAGAGGGTCCATTATTTATAGTCCCATTAGCATTCTTAAACAATTAGCAAATTTTGAAAAATTTAAACCATTATTACGAAACTAGAGATTGTGTTTACTCCGCTGGTAAACCTGATTCATCTTGTATCTTTGGAAACCCTACAAGCCAGCAGTCTGAGAACAATCTGCTGTGCTGGGACAATAAACAGCTCTTTTGGATGTGGAGCTTGGTGGTTCAGAATGTCATACGTGAAGAAGAAAAATCTTTTATATGATTTTATTTATTTCACAGGAAGCCACTGAATGTAAAAATAAGACTGCTATAATGCTGTACTCAGACTGAGATCTTCTGATTTCTTTGCCAAAGACAATGAAAGAAGATCCAGAGCTCTCAGGCGCCACCTTCTCTCTGGAGTCAAGCCTGGAGCTGATTGGCCGGCCGCTGCTGGGGCGGAGCTTGGGAAGCCTTCCAGCCACGCCCACTCACCTGCTGGCCTCCTCTCTGGAGCGTTCAGGACGCGAGACGCCCATGAGCGTGGAGTCCCTCCCTCTGGAGTGGGATCACACCGGAGACGTTGGAGGGTCATCGTCACATGAGGATGATGAGGAGGAAGACCATGAAGACGAAGGAGCTTATTTCAGTGCACTCTCAGGTACATTTACTAAGCCTGGTTCCTTCATAAGTTTGGCTGTCGCCCCCATTAAATATTTTGGTCACTTAAAGTTTAATTCATAATGTTATTTTGTTTTTTTTACAAAGTGAGCCTACAACATGTAAAGTACCATGTTTTCATCACAACCAGCCATCATACTCTATCTGTGAGGAACATCTTTGTATTGTAGAAAAAAAACATAGAGCAAACCCAAACTGGCTCAGGAAGAACATGCAAAGCCATCAGAACTACAACCCTGTCAGTCAGCAGGTTTGCATCAGGAACATTTAGTTTTTGTGCTGTTGGACATTAACACAACCACTGCTCATAGGAAATATATAAATAAAAAAGTACATTAGCTGTCATAGTATCCTCAATGAATGGTCCTCCACACACATGCATAAAACAATCCCCGAACCATATTAAAATATAGTGATGTTAATGTTAATATATAATTTTTATATGTTCCGAAACACACTGCCAACACTGACCAGATTAATGACCTTCTACCAAAATCCATGTATCGTGTCGTGTGATGTCCACCCAGTGACCGTCTGCTCTATGACACGTAATGTTGCACTAAAATCATACAATTAAAAAACTCAGAAACTCCAAAGAGTATATCATTTTCAAGACTGTTTCTGAGGCTTAACTTGTAAATATAAGTTTTAGCTTTTCATAAAAACAACAAGAGGAAGGTCAAAGACGTTAGGTTATAAACCCCAGATACAAGTGAAATTTGAATACTTTCTCTGTTGAAATAATGTTAAAACAACGTATTCATTTATAACAACCAGTTGATCATCATCTCTGAATTTACTGATGTTCATTTAAACTGATGGGACTTAATGGATATTTCTAGAGAGACAAGCAAATCAAATCCAGTCTTTTTTGTTTCATTGGCTCCAATTATGACACAGACTGTGGAGTGACACACACACCAACACACACACACACACACACACGCACACTTGTAAAAATGCATCCATCTCCAGTGTGACCACTCTCTCCTCCCAGAGTTAACTGAGAGGCAGGAGGAGTTTGTCGATGCTCCGGACGCCCTCCAAGCCTCCTCACTGGGTAGGCTCATGAACATCGCCGCCCTCTGCTTTAATAAATCCACCTAAAGCGCCACTCGATGCTCGGCTCCCTGCGACCTTTAAGCCAAAGTCAATAACTTTGCTCTTGCATCGCCCTCATCTAACTGCTCTTTGAAGCTGGTGCTGCACTTCTGCACATGCGGTTTGGAAAAATTCTCCCTTTCATTTTCTCTGAGTTTATTTGTTGCTCAATCACTTGTGGAAATCTGCAAACCATGTTTTGTAGCTCCTCTGCCAGGTTTTTTTTTTTTTAAGTCCACATTCTTTGTGGTATTTGTGCCCCATTTTATCCTTTGTTTTTGCTGTTATTCATTTATGGTTTATCCATGTTCTTCACCTGTTTTATTTACTTAAGGAATTTCACCTCCTCTGCCTTTGCTTAGCATTGCTCTCCACTCTTTCACTTACTATAGGAATACTTCCTTTTGCAGGATTTGCAACAGTATTGAAACCTATGATCTTTGTGGTAACCCTGATGAAAAGCAGCACTTTTACCAGACTAGTCGGAGAGTCGTGTTTTCAAAAAGGCTCTTTACTGTAATTTCAGCAAGAAGACATGTATTGCTCATTCATTTGAATGGAGGGGGATTGAAGTTAGTAGCTGCTTGAGTCTTGCTGTAATTTATTTCTTGCTTCTCAGTAACTTAAAAACACAATTTTCTTATTCAGGTGATTTGTGCTTTGGTGGCTTTATTACTTGGTTTGATTTATGAGCTGTTTAGGAGGAAAGTGAATCTGCATAAAAGTCCATGTTTTTATCACTGATCACCACAAATGAGACTGAGCTGATTTTTCTGATGGGCCTCATGCAGCAGAAAGTGAAGATGGAACCTCCCATGAAGAAGAAAAATAAATACTCTGTGCTTAAAACCTGGATTTTTCTATCAGCGCTTCATCATCAGTGCCTGTTTATGAGTTTTTATACCTACATCGAACATTTTAGATTAATTTGTGATGAGCAGGCTCATGCCAAGCTCATTTTGGGGTTTGTGTTCCAGTCCCAAGCAGGTCTTCGGTCGTACGCGAGTCTTCAAGATGGCACCCAGAAACTGACAACCAGACCGAAGCTTCGCCGACACTCACCAGCACTCCTCTGAAGCCGGGCTATGTACGTCTCAAATATCTCTCCCCAGCACTGTTAGTTCCTGAACACTTTGTTCAACTCTCTCCGGTGTGCTTGCAGCTGCGCCTCATGTCGCAGTGCAGCGGCAGCATCGAGAACCTCAAGAGACTCTCACTGATGCTGGATGACGAGGAGCAGCCGGAGTTCGGTTTGACGGGACTGATGGCATCGGACAAACAATCGGGTGAGAGCACCTCGGGCATGGTGTCTGCACAGACGTACGACTAGCTGTATATACAACAGCAGTTCATATCCGGAGGTTGTGTTTTGGTTTCAGGTGTGATTGAACGCTGGGAGCTCCTCCAGGCTCAGTCCGGCCACATCCAGCCAGACGGTCCTCAGGAGCCTCCACAGCTCCAGGCTCAACTCCACGACATCACTTCCTGGTTGGAGAGCGCCATGCCGGAGCTGGAGCGCCTGCAGCAGTCCGACCCAGCAGCCAGTATCCAGGAAATGGAGGCCAGTGCCAAAGAGCTGAAGGTAAGATTTAAAGCCACATGTAACCGACTCAGCAAGGGAGGTCTGTTCCAAGCTCTTAAACTAACGTGAATCAAATAAGAAGAGGCCACAACATTAAAGTTTAACACGTGAGTCAAACTGTATTTCATTGAAAAAAGTAGTATGACATCCAACATAGGGACGTTGCAGTTATGTGGTTTGGACTCAGTCCTTCCAGGTGGGAACTGTAAGATTATTGTTCCAAAGGCTAAAAGTTATTCCATTTTGGGGGTAATTATTTTGATACCCTAAAATAATTAAATAATGGACCTACTGTCGGGCAATAAAGTATTCTCCAAATTGTACAAATGCATTAATTATTATACGGCCGTCCAATGTTGCTCACATTGTAACCGTTTCACGACTGAGGCCCTCCAGAGGTTCAGTCTTAAATCAGGCTGGTGTGTTACTGTTCGCAGAAGATGCAGAAGAGTTTTGCATGCTACAAATCTATCATGCTGTCGGTCAACCTGCGGGCTGAGGAGGCTCCCGAGCTGCAGGAGAGGTTGACAGGCGTGAACAGAGACTGGAGCAGAGCGTGTACCAGCCTCCAGCACTGGGACGCCGGTCTGAGGAAGATGCTGGGGCGCTGCCAGGTGACGAAGGCTGTTCATTATGCTCATTCTGCTTCTGTATTCAGTCAAGAAAAAGTATTGGACATATTTAAGCAATGGGGAAATATCGCCAACGTCCTCACGAGTGAATGTTGACTTTCTGCTTGCAGGAGTTTCATGAGACGCTTCACTCTCTGCTGCTGTGGTTGGCTCATGCAGAGAGCAGACGCTACGCCGTGGACATCAGCCATCCAGACACAACCGTCTCCGCTCTGCAGCAGCACAGGAACACACTCACTGTAAGAATAATGTTTCATATCTCTAATGGCTGTTAAATGTTGTTTAATGCGAGAGGTTAGAAATACAGAACAGACTGAATCATGTCTGAAGTGTGACTTTATTTTATACTTTCCTTCCTAAAAATGCTCTTTACGGGTTCTTCTATAGATCAGTGCTGGTTATAAATGTTGAGAAGAAGCACAGACTTGACTTTATTAAGAGTTTGATTTAAATTTAGATTGATGTTTATACTTCACGAACTTCAAATTACAATGAAATGAAACATTCCACATAATCCAAAACAAAGGAAAGCAAGACAAAAGATAGTAATTGCATTTCAAAACTATAGTGAATGAATATTAAAACTATAGATCTGGATATTAAATGAAAAGAAAATGATGAAACTTTCTTAAAAATATTGTAATTTATATATCTCACAGTTTTTGAGAAATGGCTAAATTGTGTATACAATTTAATAAAATGTTATCACTCTACAATTATTATTATTATTTTTTTTAATGACCGCAAGATTTTCCTGATTGGCTGTGTTTAAAAAGTATGAAAGCTTGAAAAAAGAAACGCATTTTTTAAGATATGACACATAAATACACAATGAATAAAATATGTGGATTCCACCCGGGGTCAATGCAGTTCAGATGTGAAAAAAAACAACCAAAAAAAAAAACAGCATCAAGTGGAAAATACCCCAAGACATATGTAACTCGGTAATTGATGTTGTCTGTGGTCTAACATTGTTGTTCCCAATCGTACGTGAAGTACGTCATCTATGCAGAACTTTTTACGAGAAGGGAATAAAACAGACGAGGCGACGTTACAAACTGAAGCTTTAGTGCAGTAGTTTTGTGTGTGTGTGTGTGTGTGTGTGTGTGTGTGTGTGTGTGCGCGCGCGCGCTTGTTTGTGTGCGTGAGAGAGAAACACACTCGATGCCTCTCAGAATGACGATTTGAATGAATTGATGGCTGATCTCTGATCTCTTGTTTGGGAGCTCCAGGAGCTGCAGGAGGAGCTGCAGAGCCGGCAGACCCAGCAGGCCTCCCTCCAGGCCCTGTGGTCTCAGCTCCAGCCCGAGGACGGAGGGGAGGAGAGCGACGAGGCCCAGGAAAAGCTTCACGTGACGGGCGGCAAGCTGAAGCTCCTCCTGAGGCAGGTGGACCAGGACCTCAACATCCTGCAACAGCGCCTGGTAAAAACACCAGAACTTTATTCTAAATAATAGTAATATGTTTTTATCGAACAGTACAATATTTAGATTACCAAATATGTTTTATTGAAAAAAACTGAAATAATTCCTCTTTGTCCAGGATTGTGAATCTGCATCAGCTGTCCGAAACACCTCAGCAGATCCTTCTCAGGCTGAAGACTCAAAGACGGCTTCTTCCCCGCAGAGGTACATGCAGAGCACACATTTTGACCTGTATTAAAACAAGACTGCTGTTTTTAAATCCTTACTTTGCTGATGGCTACTCACAGTGAATATTTTACAGACACTCCCACAGATTGTCACTGTTTGAATTTCTGTTCTCGATGTGTCGCGCAGAGAAAGGAGGGAATCGTCGCCGCCTCGATCCTTCTTCTACCGGGTGCTGCGCGCCGCCTTCCCCCTTCACCTGCTCCTGCTGCTCCTGTTGCTCATCCCCTGTCTGATTCCCATGTCGGAGAGCGACGCCAGCTGTACCGTCACGAACAACTTCGCCCGCTCCTTCTACCCCATGCTGCACTACACCAACGGGCCGCCGCCGACCTGAACGCGCCGTCCGTCCACTACAAGGCTCAGTGTACTTTAAACACAGACAGACACAGGACAGCTTTTTCTTGCACTAAAATATTTTGACAAATGTCACAGATTTTATCTCCCAAAGTACACAAATTGTATGAAAGAGTTGATCTCACAGCCAAGTCCATTTCGTCTCTCATTAAAAATAGCATCACCAGCTGGCATCACTTGATTTTGATTGAAAAATGAATTCTTAAAATCTTTTAATAGAGATATGTACAGCAACAGGTGAGATCAGACAGTATCAGTACCAGCTGAAGTATCCCAGCAGTGCAGTGGATTAAAAGAGGTGTGTTGAGTTATCATGCAAGTCACTATTTTGTTTTTACTGCTGCGTTAGTGAATTTCTACTAACAAAGTCGCTGCTTTGCTTCTGATTTTTTAGTTGTTAATTCACAGTCACTGAGCTCTGTACTCTTTATATTTGCATATTCATGCAGGTGCATGTGTAATTTTTTGGAATCACACCCTTGTTTTATCAGTTATTTCTACATTCATCACATTACAGCCTGATTATGCTCTGTATTATGAGCTAAAATTAAAAAAATATATATATTTAAAATGTAAAAGGCCTAAATTAGTTAAAATTATGTAGAAAAAATGGAAAAATATATGTAGGTTTCCCAGTTTGAACTGGATTAGGTGAATGATTACATTTTTTTTTTAGATGCACCTGTATTTATTTACATTATATGAGCATTTCCTTTTCCTTGTTAGACTGAACTCACTATTATAATAACACTGGATGAATTTGAATGTATTATGTAAAAGGCCAACAGGAGAAAAAGTCCGTTTTGTACCTGTATATTCATATTTTTGTAGATGTGAGTAGATTGTGAGCAGAAAAGTCCAAATTTCCCGATGCACTGTTTAAACATTAGATTTAGGTGGATGTTTATGTACAGATTGTTTTAATATAATGCTTTATTTATAACTTCAAAGGGTGGATTTATGGTCAAAGGTTTTTGCTAGTAAATGATAATTGTCTCTACTTCACTGCTTGTGACTTTTTTATGTTTATGTTCCCTGGCAAGATGCTTTTTAAAACATTAAGACTAGAACGCACTGAAGTAACTGCAGCTCGGATTTCCAGCTTTAGTTCAAATTATCACAACTAAATTCCTGAAATGAGACTTAATGGAGGACTTTGCTGGAATAAAAAGCAATGATTTACAATAACATGGTGAAGCCTTTCTTTGTGGGGTTTGCATGTTCTCCCTGTGCATACATGGGCTTTCTCTGGGTATTCTACATAGAATGCATTTGAGGATAATCAGAAGTGAATGTGAGTGTTTGTTCAGGGTGTACTCTGTCTTCTCTGAGTCAGTCAAGGGTCTCCAGCATCCCATCACCCTTAACTCGGTCGACGAGTGGAGTTTACAATCCCACAAATACCTAATTGTTAAATAAGAATACACAATCATATCCTTATCTTATCTTACAATCATTTTCACTCTAAATTTAATAAATGACTGAACAGCCCCAAGACTGGGATTGCCACAACACAGAATATTCCAAATTGCAGTTGCTGGCCGGACAACATCTGGGAGAGACCACATGGAGAGGAGCCAGTTGAGGTGGTTCGGGCATCTCATTAGGACGCCTCTTCATGGCGCTTCCTGTGGAATGAGGGAGGGCATGTCCTAAGGGAATAACCACCCTGTAATAAGGTGTGCATTTTTTTTGACAGTTTCTTATCCTTTTACTGTCCTGATTTTGAAAAAAATCCCAAAAATGTAAAAATTTTTCAGAGGGATACAGCATACTTGAAATTGTAGCGATCAAACATTTTATTGTAAAAACACAACAGGATTGAAAGAAGTACGTTGAGGGAAAAAAAAAACACAAACTACACTAACTAGCAAGATTATTGAAAAATCAAACATAAAAGAACATGGAAGTTATTGTCCTCCAGTACTGGCACATTCCAGAACTGTGTCTAACGTACAAGGTGTACATTGAGTGTACGTCAGTGGAGAGGAAGACTGAAATTCCACCAGCACTGAACAAGACACCTAACTCGAAACACCAGAACTGGGCCAAGAAATACTTAACCACAGATTTTTTTTTTTTAAAGGTTTTATGGACTGTTGAAATGAGAGTGACGGGGTGGACACTCCTGTTCCTTGATCGAGAGACAGATTCCTGCTCGGATTCAAAGTGTTCTGACTTCAACGCACACACCAGGCTATATAGAGTTCCTTAAAATCAAGGTTTTTATTCCTTTACTATCATCATGAATATAGTTTGTAGACTCATACGTGCTCTCTTATCAATGTGACCAAAAGTGAAAGAAATGGTGACCTCTTCTGTGTCAAGACCTCTGAAAATCTTGAGGCTTTAATATCATTGATGTTCACAGACCATCAGGCTGGTGACGACTCCTAATATCAGATTTCTTTTTTTTTTTGTGTGTGTGTGCCCAACGGTCTTAAACAAACTATCAGGGATATATAGAGAAAAAAAATACAAACAACAAATAATATATATAATGAAGTGTATTTGTAGCTTATTGTGAAGGTTGTTGTCAAAATGTAAGTAACTTTGGTCGCAGAGTTGCAGTTGAAGGCAATTGCGTTTCCTTTTCTGTGCTGTATAGTTGGATATGTGACTCATCCAGTTGAGTTTTAAGAAATATGCATGAATGTCCACATGCATTGTTCCAGTCACCAAGTCAAAAAAACCCAAACAAAAAATCATTTTTGGAGCTGTGGATATCTTAGTCTATCCTAAGGTGACAGGGACATTTTAATCATTACACCCACCCACAGAGACCTGTGTTGTGTTTAAAAAAAAAAAAAAAATTGTATCTATATCTGCAGCATGATGTTTCCTTGTAGTGTTTTCTGCAGACGTACCTTCAGTCGTTGGACATCAGCAGTTTGTTTCACAGTAAAGAAATGGGTCTGGACAAGGATTTTGTTTTCTTTCTCTTCTCTAGTCCGACCACTGTGTTTGGAGCTGCTGCTGCTCTCCTGCTTGCTTTTTATGTTGTTTTTTTTTAACTTGATGAATACTGAGAAGCTACAGGAGCCCCCGGGACCGAGGCCTCTGCCACTTTTCAGAAACTTGTTGCAACTTGATCTCGAGACACCCCACCAAAGCTTGTGTGAGGTGAGGTATTGCTTCAGATTCATCGTCAGAAACATTTTTAATTGTGTTTATATAGTCATGTAATATAATTTGATTTGATGATTTGTTTCTTCCTTCAGCTATCAAAGAGGTATGGGTCTGTATTCACTGTTTACTTTGGAATCAAGAAAGTGGTGGTCCTGGCTGCTTACAAGACCGTCAAAGAGGCTCTGGCCAATCATGCACAAGAGTTTGGAGACAGAGATATAACCCCGATATTTGAGGAGTTTGGTTGAGGTCATGGTAAGTGTGGAAATACAATGCAGAATAATAATCATAATAATCATAATAATCATAATAATCACAATAATCATAATAACAACATATCAAACTTATATAGCATATTTTTAAACACTCAAAGACACTTTCCTATATTATGAGAATTATCATCTGATACTGGTTTTCTCAAGCCTGCGGGGTGAAAACTACCACGGATCAGGGGTACAGCAACTTTGAGGTAACACGGATGAAAATACTAAATATTCCAAACGTATTCAATGATTCAGGATTTCAAGTTAAATTGTTAAAAAAAATGTCTGAAATACCTCTGAAGTACTATAACAATGGCTATGAGGCCAAATACATTTCCAAGTAGGAGTCATGTTTTGCAGGAATACTGTTGGCAAATGGAGACTCGTGGAAAGAGATGAGACGTTTTGCTCTTTCTACCCTGAGAGACTTTGGGATGGGCAACAGAATTGCAGAGACTAAAATTTTAGAAGAGTGTGACCACCTAATTCAGGTGTTC
>OMNM01055902.1:0-10746 GCA_900302745.1 Parablennius parvicornis | reverse complement strand
AAAAAAAAAAAACCAAAAAAAAAAAAAAAAAAAAAAAAAAAGCATTACTGCCCAGAAGAGATAAAATAAAGTTACATAAAGACGATGCTGTGGGAAGATTTGACCTGCACTGACACCTGGTGGCGAATCTTAAAACTACAACAACATGCCAATCAACATAAGGATCTACATCATTTTTACAGAAGAGGAAGACGAATTTCAGCAATTTAACAACTTAAAATGTAAATGTACATTTTATTGAGATAATTATACCAAATGATTCAAGAATATGAAGAAAATGAAGTGTCATTTGAAAATAACCTAAAGATATTAATAACAGATTAAATTTAAAAACGGAATGTTTTGTATTCTGAACTTAAAAGCTAAAGTTAGTATGAATAAAACAACAAAAGGCTTTAAATATTTAACTTTCTGTGTAACAAAACAAAGAATATGACAGCTTAAATTTTGAATATATTCTGGAATTTAAAAAAATCTGCTCCTTGTATCTTAACGTTTTCCCTATGGAGCCAATTTATCAAATTTGATCACAGTATTTTCGTTTGACTTTCTAATTACCCACAGTCCAAAGAGTTTGAGTGGGCAGGACGAGACGTAACATTTATATTCATACCTTGATCTGACTCAACTCTGTGGTGACTAAAACAACTTGAAATCTGAGGAGGAAGTGCTCCTGATCTCAGCGGGCTGAGCAGAGATTGTTTGAAAACTGAGTAAACAGCATCTGTGAGGGATGACGTGACTCTAGCTGAGAGGTGAAACGAGGGGAAAAATAAACTTTCAAGCAAACTTACCCAATGTCCTCCATGATGCAGCCGGCCCAGCGATCGTCACATTTACATTCACCTGGCAACAAACAAAGCGGGGTTAGAAACGTGGCTGTGGAATAAATGTGTTTCTAAATAATAAACGGGCTCCTCAAGGCTTAACCGTGTACCATTGATGATCTTCTTCTTGTCAGAAAAGATGCCAATGTTTTGTCCAAGTGACTGGGCGAGGGTTATGGCCATCTCGTTCGCTTTCCCGTACTTAAAAGAAATAATAAAGAACACAGAGGGAGAGTGTTAACAGCGTTCTGGAAACTAAAAGGTGAGTCATGAAAGGAGATCATGAAAACATTTCTCGTTCAAGTACAACAATTATTTAACCGACTCTTCAGATTGTAGATTTCACCTCCCAAGTTTTCCACAATATAAAATATTACTCTCAACCACTGTTGGCACTGAAACTACTGACTGTTAAACTTTATGTTCCACCTTTCCATCGTATGCAACATTATTAAATAAATATCAGAATAGAGAACGACGGCACAAGATGTTTTTCTAATTAGTTTCCATCTGCAGTTGTAGGCAGGCAAGAAAGAAGATATTAAAATATTAAGACAGCGACAAAACAAATTAAGAACAAGTAAGTAAAGTGCTCAAGATTTATCACTGAAAACGCCAAAACCTCTGCAACTACATTAAGAAGTCTGAATAAACTTTTCAATGAATATATACCGGTTATAATTCTAAATCGTATCCATCACAGTTACAATACATTCAGTTAAAAAATATGTCATTTCAACCAAAATCCCTGATTTTTTTAATGTTATTATCTTAGTTTTCTTTCTGTTATTATAATATTTTTTTCTTTTTCCTTCACTTATAAAGATGCTCCAGATGTCACATGTCGTAGTTAAAAACCAGTTACATAAACTTGAAGTAGAGTAAAGTAAACTTGAAGTAAACTCACTTCATTGACTCCGCCTCCTTTCGTGAGAGAACAAACTCCCCCCATGTAAGATGCTCCACCCAAGCTGCTGTGAAAGCGATTCCCTCTGAAAAAAGAAGAGAAAAAAATGGACAGCTTTAATTAAAATGTGCATCTGAAAAAACAACAACAACAACAAAAAAAAAACCCGGAAAAACATGCAATAGTTTTTAACGAGACTTACGAGAAGAGGTGAACGGAGTCGCATTTCTCCTTGATGAAGTCTTTTCTGTACTTCATGAACTCCTTCAGGGTCACCATGGGATCGTCGTCGATGTTGAACCTGTTGTCTGCCGACCACGTTTCCATGGCAACCAGCACAATCCGGGTGTTAAGTTGTTCCTTGAAAATCTGAAGAATTAAACGTTTGTTGTTTTTTTTTTCCGTCACACAGTCATCATTTAAAGATCAGACAGATTGAGGTTTTCAAAGTACGACTGAACGTATCTCAAAATAAGAATAATATGATTCACTTGATGCACTTTTAAAAGATACATTTCAGATATTTCTTTCTAGGTTTATGTGCCGGCACTCCTTTTTCCCAAAACAACATTTTGGCATTAAAATTGGTCTTAAAGTAAAGTGAGTTTGACACCCTCAGTTTATATGATTCTGCCACCTCACAGCCGCACATCACCGGGGCCCAGACAGTCAACAAGGCAAGAGTCTGAAGGACAAACCAGCCATGATGCTGGCAAATAAAAAAATGCTTGCTTTCATAAGTTGGGAGTCTGCCGGGGGCCTCGGGCAGGAGGAGGAGAAAAGCATCCACATTTAGACTGGATGTCGATGGTCTCCAGAAAAATAACGCTGACAAAGCAGATGGGAAGCGGTCGGGGATGTGTGTGTGGTTCAGTGTCAATCTGGCCACAAATATCCTCTCAGTATCTGACGCTGTCCACTTGTGTGGGGAGTTCCTGATTGTAAAAACCGTCAGTCTTACAGTGGACCGTCCTGGAGGACAACGGCCCTGCGTGTTTAAAATGTCTTCCAGCTCTGATACAGCCAAAATTTTATTAGTGCGTTATCATGAAGCTCTGCAGAAACCCTTCAGTTGTGTGCTTGCTCATTGAAATTATAACAAACGATGAGATAAAACTGAAGCCATGCGGGGTGGAGGAGGCTCTCCAGCAGCATGGCCGCCCTCACACAGCGCTGACTCTGCTGATTTCAATCTTACTCTGCTTTAACTTTATGATCTTGGTTGGAGACATGAACTCTGCTCTTTTAGTCCAGTGCAGAAAAAAAGTTCAAAAAGTCCAGACGGCAGCGTGTTTCTTTGACTATGACGAAATGAACGTGTAGCTTAGCGGAATCGATGTGTTATTCCCAAATACGGCTTTGGCTTCATATGACCATTTTCAAAGGCGCTGCAAAACCGTATGACCTCTCCAAGGCCTCGCCAGACTATCAGCTTACAGACGTGACCCTGGAGCAGGTCAGATTTCAGTGACACGGCGAACAATTCAAACACGGGAATATCTGCATCAGTGGGAAGACAAGACTGCTTCATTTCCCCCGAAAATGTAAAAAAAAAAACTCTGAGCCGGCTGGTTATTGGGCTGCTGGCAGCAGAACGGAGGCTTCAGATGAGGAGAGAGTTTGGTTAAATGAGAAATCAGTGCAGTGCGTGCTCAGCTCCAGTACTCGGGAGTGCTTGTGGCGAGCTTTCCAAGAAGAGGATCAATACAGTTCTTACCATGTCAGCTATATTGACCACTGTCTTTGCATTGTTATTTGTGTGGCCCACGGAGATCCGATGCTTCTTATACTGGAGGAGAAGTAAAGAAAGCCACAGAGAGACACACGAAGAGTAAAGAAAAAACACTAATGTGATTCATAATCTGGAACAAATTGAAAATTAGCCACTGAATGTAACAAAGTGGATTCTTGTGGCACAAATGTCACTTCTTTTCTGTGCAAAACCTTCGACTTTAATGACTTTTAGTCGCTGAATTTTATCAAAGCAAACGATCAAAGCACCATTTGAAGTGCACACTTTTACTTTGATTATAAAGCAGAGGCTTCTTTTTAAAGCTTTGCTTTACATCTCATATGCATGCGCATGCGTATTTCCTTTTATTAACTTGATTTTTCGTTCAAAGCCATTGCGAAACACGTGCGGGAATATAAAGCAGATTCCACCGTGACTCAACCAGACAAACCGTGAACGGTCTGTGATGAATCCACAAGTCAAGCTGGAGTGAAGCAGAGGCTCACCATGAAATGGTCGTTGATCACCATCAGCTCGATGTATTTGGTCTCATCTTCAACACTCCGTGACAACCAGGCGGCCTGGGACGAGATGACAGTTTATTAGAAATCATGAGAGACTGACAACATTTTCTTCAGTGTTCCTCAACCAAGACGGCAAAGAAGGAACATTTCAGAGCAGCACTGTAAACAAAAAGAGGGTCTGGTGCTTCCTGCAATGACTCAAAAGAAGCACCAAATCAATAAGTATGAACTTTGAAAAGCTAAACCTGTTTGCAGGATGCTAGCCGCTCTGAAGGCTGAGAGACAAACGGCTGCAGACGTCTGACTACGTCTGAGAGAGACGAGGATGGAAGCAGCCTCCACTCGTATGATAAATGATTTATGAAAGAGAAGAAGAGGAGAAAATGAAGAGGAAGAAGAAATGTGGGAAGAGAGGTAGACAACCATGCAGCCTCTGTGTCTTTGGGAATAAAGACCGACATGCGATGGGGTTCCGATGAACTGCATCGTCAGCACAATTATCCCTTTATCTTGCACACACTGGACCCATCAGCTAATGATGATTTTCCATCAACTGTGGCCGCGGCAGACTCATCATACCTGTCTCCTCCTTCTCCTGTGAACATCTCGGGACCCCGAGAATGGCGGGCTCGGAAAAGGCGGCTCAGGTAGATCATCTGGCAATCAAAACAATAATTGCTATCACAAGTCAATGTTTAACCAAATGAATTAAAACACAGCTTATATAAACAGTTCTAGTTATGATTGTATGAATAATAATTGCACATTAAATTTGAATCTTCATACCGGTGAAGAGGCCGTTGACTCCATCTTTCCTCGCAGATTTGTAAACCATGTGAATGCCAACGTCTCCCTGGAAGATATTTAAAAAGAGAAGAGAAAGAAATCCCTTCATTCAGTTCATCAACAACATATATCTCAGGAAATCTCATCATAATATCAAACAATGTCATGAGAAAGCTTGCATTTTATAAAGCTTCAAATAAAAGGACAAAGATTTAAGAGTTGATATATTTGAAATTTGAACAAATTGTGAAAGTCTATTTTCACCTACATTTCTGATGTACCGCACATAAACAACAACGAAAAAAGTAAAGAATCCAAGGATTTTATGTTTTAGGATTTAAGTTAAGACCTGTGAGGTCGCGCCGCGGGCACAAACACCCGCGCATCCTGAGCAACGCCCAAAGCGGGGCGCCTGTGAGGCATTGCCGAGGGCACAAACACCCGGATATCCTGTTTACGAAGCCATCTACTGTAAAACAAACTAAACAAAATGACCGAGTTATTTGCGTTCAAGTATGTAAGGGAATAAGGAGCTGAAATGCCACCCCCTACACTCTAAAGCCACCGGAATATCTACAAAAATCAGGTATTGTTCTCTTTATTTTAAATGTAGTGAACGAGAGGGGATGCAACAGGTTAGCTCACCAATGCTAACTCTTTAGCCATCTGCTAACAGGCTAGTTAAACACTTCTGCTTATCTATTGTAATCGACCAATCGATCGTGGATATACAGATGTTATAGGTGCTTTGTACATATATGAACGACTTAAAGAGGGGTGAGAGGTGTAACTTAGCACAGATAGTTAAGCTTCTATCGTGGGTTAGCATAGCCGCCTGGCGAGCTAATAACTCAGTAATGTCTGTTTTTAACCTGTAATAACTGGTTTAAAAGCTGTTATTACACATCCACGGTGTCTGTTCTCTCTCTCTCTCTCTCTCTCTCTGACTCTTTCTCTCTCAAAGTTTGATTGAATACAAAGCGTGTCTAATCCCTGCAAGAACTAAATTTATTTGTAAAATGTTCATCCACTCGATTTAATAAACAAACAAGAGTCAGTTTCCCTAATCAGACTTTTTAGAAATATAATGGACTTACTTGGGGCGAAAATGTGTTAAAAGTAATACACTAGAGACTTGGACAAACTGACATTACAATAACTTAATGTAAATACAACAAGAATACATATAAGTATTTATAATCTTAAAAATATTTCAAGTCATAGTACTTACTGAGTGTAAGTATATAGATAAATATTGGCAAAACTCCAAATAAAACTTAATCCAGCTCCAAAAGTGACATTAAGTAGCCAGGAAATGCTATTAATAATCTTCTCTTTGGGAATTTGTGGAAAGCAGAGCAGCTGAAGTCTATCTGAAAGCAAAATAAAGCAGCATCGTCACGGCCGGTTACAGCTGTCACTTACTCTTGCATGCAGTCACAAAAAGTGAATGCTGAAGCAAACCTCTAATTCAATTGCTTATTGTTCAGTTTACAGTCTATGTAATGCACTGCTGCATAGACACTCTTTACTCTGCAAGCTCAGCCACCAAGTCATTCCCACTTTGTTTGCTGATGAAATGAGAGCATTGTTTCTCAGGGACAGTAGATATTGGGTCAACTGCTCTGTGGTGAATAGAAATACAGCGGGGTAGCCCAGAGCTGGGTCAGTCTGTGGCACAGTTAGCGTTCATCTATAGGAATGGAGCCACTTGGGTAAGCTGGAATAGCCATACTTAGTTTTTTTCTTTTTTCTTTTTTCTTCTTTTTCTGGAGTTCTGTTTGCGAAATTATATATCTTGAGTTGAGTGTCAATGCTTGCTGGTGGGATTATCCATTCATGGGTCTCCAGCTGACTTATTCTGTCTTTCCAGGAATAGGAACTCTCCCTGCAGCCTCAGTTCCTTCGAGCAGCGGCCAGCCATGTCGTGCCGGGACATCCACGCCACCAATGCCTTTGCCTTCATCGTTGCCTTTGTGTCGGTGTGTGGGATCGCTGTGGCGGCGTTAATCCCTCAGTGGAGAGTAACCAGACTAGTCACCTTCAATCGCAATGCCAAGAACGTCAGCGTGTATGATGGGCTGTGGTCTAAATGTGTGAAACAGGACGGCTACTCAGGATGTTACTACTATGATTCAGAGGTATTGTCTTTTTGAATTGTCTCGGTTTCTTTTTTTTAACGTTCAAATTGGCCATAACAGCGATCGTATCCTTATTTATTTTCAGTGGTATTCTAAAGTGGACCAGCTGGATCTGCGGCTCTTGCAGTTCTGCCTTCCGACAGGCCTGACATTTGGCTCGCTGGCTCTGCTGCTGTGCATGACGGGGATGTGTAAGACCTGCTGCTGCTCCGAAAAACCTGAACCGGACATCAAGACCATCCGATTCCTGGTGAACAGCGCGGGCTGCCACCTGGTGGCCGGGATGTTCTTGTTCTTGGGCGGGGCTGTCGCCATCGCGCCCTCAGTGTGGTTCCTGTTCCGCACCAAGGAGATGAACGTCAGATACGACAACATCTTCTCTGATGGCTTCGCTGTGTACGTGTCCATCGGCTGCTCTGGGGGGCTGATGCTGGCGGCGCTGCTCATGTTTATGTGGTACTGCATGTGTAAGAAGTTGCCTTCACCCTTCTGGTTGCCTCTCGAATCGATGTCTACCTCTCCGTCCACCCAGCCGCTCACCGCCAACGGATTTCCTCCGTCCCCGGTTTATGGGCAGCAGCCCTTCCCACCGCAGACGTTTCCTCCCACGGTGATCGACACGCAGCCGTTTCTGGCGGCGCAGGCTTACACGCAGAGTGTAGTGGCCCCTGCTGCACCACAGGTGTACATGTCTCAGCTCTCCGCTCCAGACGGCTACGGGTCGGAGGTGGGAGGCACGCAGGCTTACAGCTACGCTCCGTCTCAGAGCTACGCTCCGTCTCAGAGCTACGCTCCGTCTCAGAGCTACGCCCCCTCGCAGAGCTACGCCCCCTCGCAGAGCTACGCTCCTTCTCAGGGATACACCTCCAGCTACGCCGGCCATCGCTACTCCACCCGCTCACGGATGTCTGCCATCGAGATCGACATTCCCGTGCTGACGCAGTGAGACGAGAGAGCCCGACAGCCTCTGCACGTTGAAGGCCTCCGTTCATAAACCTCCTTGAAATTCACCACCGATAAGAACTAACAGACTGTGATGGATGGAGGTTAATAATATGAAGGCTATTTACAGCTTCTGGAGCGATGGCTTCAAAACCTAAGTCAATCCAGGTATTGCTGATTCTAGAAGATGAAAGTCAGTCGAAATAAGCCTGGAGGTACAATTTGAAGGATGAGTTTAACTTTTAAAAAAAATTTTTTTTTTTAAAAAGATTATCGTAGCACTGGTGCAAACACACACTGCATTCAGCTTAGTACAAATGGAAGAAAATAAACCTATATATTTACTATAGTGAAAACTTAACCACCTGCTCTGTGCCACTGTTTAGAAGTTCTTTTGCTACCACTTGTTCCAATGGACCAGCTCACGTAGCAGCTACAAGCTAACCAGTAACATTGAAGGTTCCCAGCTGGTCCATCAAATACTTCACTACTGTTACGCTCATTGTCGGAGCCACTGCCTTCAAATTCAGAAGACTTCTTGTTTCAAGAATACAGTGTGACGGTCCACTGTGATCACTACTGAACACACACACACACTAAATCCTTAAGACAACCACTAAAGTGACGCTTATATGTTGTTTTTGTATGTGTTGTAACATGAACTGTTAATGTCTAAGCGGCCTATGAAGAGCAGCTTTATAGTTTTTTTTAATGCACTAATGAAGTGAATGTTGTGCCAGTTTACTTTGCCTTTGTTCACCATTCCTGTTAACCTTCAGTATTTTTTTTTAAATGTTTCGCTTTTATAACATATTTTCTAACCTATTCACTGTATCAACACTTTCTAAGCATTTATATCTTAAAAATGAAGCACTAAGAACCAACTGTAACATCATGAACACTAACAGATTTTATCAGATCTGCTGTTTGGTCTTAAAATATGTTTTTTTTTTTTCTTCTGCTGTCTTGTATTTTTGATAAGTAATGAAATGATCGTTGTTCTGATTTGGCCAAGTTTAAGTTTTGCCGCCGTTGTCTGTGTGATTTGAGCACTGATCAACATTTTCATCTAGTCTTATATTGTGTTCTTTAATGTTCAGGCCAATTAAATTGAAACTTTTTTTTTTTTTTTTTTCCTGCAGATTGTCTTTTAAATAAAAAAAAAACAAAAACAAATCACTACATGTGCCTGCTGGTGTCAGTCTCATTTATGCTGCAGGAGAAATGTGGATAGTCAGCTGGCAGATCCTGATCATCAAAAACTAAGAGATAAAACTGAATTACAAATTGTGGAGCTGATTAAATTAATATTTTCAAGCAATTTTAGTTGGATTAATATTTTTGGTGAACGCCAGAACCCGATGCCTCTTCTACAATCCTGATGTGATACTTTGAACTATTAAAAGGTTTTTTTTTTAGGTTACTTGGCAGTCGTGATTAATAAACATTAATTTTATCAGGGATTTATGTGAACTTTATGCCTTTTTTTAAGCTACACTGCCACTGGAATCTACCATCAAATGTAAGCAGTTTATAGAGTAGCAATTACAACTTAATTCATCCATTTTCAGATTGTACTGAACAGCACACTTTGGTAAAGAAGTCTTTATGCAATCAAAAATAAACCAAAATTAAATAACGCACATGGAAGAGTCTTGAAATACGTAGTTAATATCAGAGGCACCTTGAAATCGAAAACACTATTGGGGAAAAAAAAAAACAAACATACATCCACTTAATCTGTCAAAATAAACTGCTGCCTGTGCATGAGCCTTTGGGGTGCGTCCCAATAGTCCCTCCTATCTCCTTTCCTATCTACTTCTCCTTAAACCCCTGGAAGTGTTTAAGTGGCGGCCATGAAAAGGAGCGTTGGAATTCTCAAATAGCAAAGGAAAGGAGGCTCAATGCTTCCTTTATAACCTCCTTCAGCCTAGGAAACACTGATGCATCCTTTACCAAAGGAGACGACATAATGCTGCCGCACAAGTTCTCGTGGCGACAAAATTTATTTTGTAGTTTTTTTGTTTCACCACTGCAGACGTCAGTAACCTTCGGCGCGGTCGCATTATTACAACATCCCCTCGTGGAAGTGCGTTCTTTAGGAAGTCTCCTAACTCCTTTCCTTAACCCTGTGATGTCATCAAAGGGGTTAAGGAAAGGTGGCTAGGAAAGGAGACAGGAAGGTCAAACTGGTCCAAGGTTTTAGAGTCTAACTAAAAGAGCAAAATAAGAGAGAGCATTTTCCACCTTCATCCTCCCGGCCCAACAAACACCCACGTGGGTCTTCACATCTGGAAGTATATTTTAGTTTATTGCAGGACTTCATATTGTTTTCATATTATCAGATACTTTTGTTATTGGTTGCTGGGATCTACGTCTTTACAGACTTAGACATTCATGTCCCCTCAGAGAATTTGTCTGGAACTTCTGTGTTGTCACATAAAACTGTTTGAAAAGAACAAAAAATTCATAAATTAACAAACGAGGACAATAATAAACCTCAACAACTCTTACACTTAAGGTTTTACACTAAAGCTTATTTTATCATCTAAAAATTATTCCTGTGACTCCCGATAATAAATAAAGTTTTAAAAGCGTTTAGACTCTCGGTGCAGTGTGTTATCGTTAATGCAGGTCGAGTGAACAGCCAGACTATTATTGGAACTGACGCCTCCTTTGACGCGACACTGAAGACTTCAGTAGGTTGATGGTTCATAAGAAACTAATTAAAAGGAGCGTGCATCTGAGCTGCGTCTCTAATATTTGGAGCACGTATGCACACATGCTTGTCATCATCAGAGCAGCAGCTGCTGAGTAAACTGTTGTGATGAAGCATCTTTCTTTGTTCCTCAGATCATCACTCACAGCCAATAATCTCAGCTTGAAA
>OMNM01055896.1:0-12900 GCA_900302745.1 Parablennius parvicornis | reverse complement strand
AGAAAAAGGTTGGGAACCACTAAACTACATCATCCACATTATAATTTTTACCAAATTATTTCTGATTCAGTTTTGTACGATACGAATCAAATCAACATTTTTAAACAGACTCATCAGTTGCATAAAGATTATATTCCTTCATTCAATCATCCTTGTTTATTGTCAGCATATATTCCTTCATTCAATCATCCTTGTTTATTGTCAGCATATATTCCTTCAATAAATCTCAACAGTAGCATTTTTTTATTGTTCATGACATAGTTAAACGAAATCACAGACAAAGAAATCAAAACGAAAATCTGGTTGTTTTTCGTCATCAAAATATTTTTCACATCAGATTTCTGTTCATGCAACGTCAAACTGACCCCGCCCACTTCACAACTGCGCAAACAGACACTAAACCAGACTCCACCCACTTCACGGCTGATCTCACAGGTGCCACACGAGACCCCGCCCACTTCCCAGGTAATTCCGGCCCTTCACAGCTGATTCCACTCACTTCTCACCTGACTCCGCCCACTTAATGGCTGATCTCACAGACACCACCCACTCATCAGATAACCCCGCCCATCTCTAATCCGAGCCCGCCCACTTCACAGGTGGCTCTCGTGGTGTTTCCTGTGACTCGACTCATTTCTGATCGTTCTCTGGAGGAACTCGAACAGCCCGACCTGAGCTCCCTGCAGCTTCCTGCAGTAGTCCTGCAGCAGCCCGTAGAGTTTGCCTGCACAGAAACGTCAAGCAACGATGAAACAGCAAACACTGAACGGTAAAAAACCCCAAGATTCTCCGCTGACTTCCTGAAGAGTTTGATATTTATCAATTCATGAGTTATTTAACTTCTTAAAATGTTTTGGGATGATTTTAATAATTTGATCAAATTCAAAAACATGGTTAAAAAATGCATTAAGTTCAATTACAAACATTTCTGAAAAAATAAGAAATGAATGCAATTGTAAGAAAAAATTAATAATTTGATGTTAAAGACAACAGAAAACATTGTAAAATCTATTTATTAAAACGGTGGTGGATAATTGATAACTTCACATAATATCTTTGGAAAAAATTAAGACATTCTTAATATAACAGACCACAAAAGAAAAAAACTTCTAAACTGAATAATACAAAAATATATTAAAATATAACAAAAACTATAATTAGAAATGTTGACATGAAATTAGAACTAATTTGAATAATTAATGAACAACAACAATCCTGATGACGTTTGAAGAAACTGAAGTTTAAATAAATGAGCTGAAAGAAGCTGCTCACCGACTGTAATACCCCTGGTGACCAGCAGGTGGTGCATTCGCTGCAGTTCTCGCTCCAGCTGCTCGTTCTTGAAGGTGAAGAAGGCCAAACCCCGGCCGGCCTTCGCCGCCGCCATCAGCTGGATCACGGCTGGAGGACGACGCGCACACGGCTCAGAGTTACGGAGAACCAGGCGATTAAAACCAAAAGTAAAGTTAAAGAATCTAATCTGAAACTGCCCAAAGGTCATCCAGAATGTATCCAAACTGAGCTCAAAGTGAAGCTCAAAACTGGCCTCAAATCTAGTTTTAGACTAAAGCTCATTTAAAACAAGTCTTAAAATGGTGGAAAAATAAGAGTGAAAGCAGACTTACATCAGTCTAAAATCTCTTTGCAATGAGATTAAAATGAGTCTAAATCAGCTTGAATCTCGTCCAAAATGAGTGAAAAAAAAAAACCTGATTCCTGATTCCTGCGCTAGTTTTGGTCCAGTGAGGAGGATGAGGAGGACGAGAGTGATGAAGGTGTGAGCAGATTTCAATGAAGAACTGAGCTGTCGTCACCTTTGAGCTGAGGGTCTCCATTAAAAGCTCCGCAGCCCCACTTCCCCGTGGCGATGTCGGGGTCGTCGTGGTGTGAGCGACCCTTGAAGCCGGAGTACGCCTTCGGGGGAGAGACGACCAGACCGAGTGAGAACGGGGGGACGGGGTGACACGGGGGTGGGGCGTGGGAGGTAAACGTTGCGATTCTGATGTGTGGACGTCTCACCTTGTTGAGCTCCCGGTTGATCTTGTCCATTCTGAACTGCTCCTTCCAGCTCCGGTAGTTCAGCGCGTCGAGGGCCACGATCTGCCTCTGGAGCCGACCCCAGCCGTCTCTGAACACACCGCGACCAAAGGTCAAGAAGCAGTCATGACCTCTTTCCTCTGTACCGACTCCACTCGACCTGACACCAGGTATTCTTCTATACCTCCTCCACCGGGGTTCTAAGCGACAATGTGACGTCGGCAGACAAAACTCAACCGAAACCCGAAGCTGTCCTGGAGAACGCCGTTTGAGTATCAGACCGTTTGTTTGTCCCATTTTAACATCAGGTTTGTTACGACGGAGAAAAGCTCTGATGACTCCGTACTACATTGTGATAGAAAACCAGTGAAACAGAGGCCCCATCCACACGAGCCAAAATGATCTATTTTTCTCCCCGGCGTCCTCGCAAAAAAATCCCGTCCACACGTTGCTATGAACGCGTTCTCAACGCGAGACTTAAGAGCATGTAGTACATATGCCAGGCCTTTAGAGGCGCTGTGACTCACCAAATACACCAAAAACGCAGAAGAAGACACATGGCACATAGAAATTTTGAAGTTGACTCCTGCTAATAGACTTCTTTAGAACTCTGAGTTTTGTAGGTCTATGCTCCTGCTCCTCCGGCTAGTATCAGTAGCTTCTGACGGTCGACTGGAGCCCGTAGTCCATCATTGTTGTGGTTATTAGAGGACATCTCCTAGACGCGGGGCGTTTACATCATTTTTTTTCCACAGATTGTCGTCTTTGCCGTCCTCATCTCAAAGCAGAGCCGAGATTTTATAATTTTTCCAGTCTGGGACCTGTGTTAAAAAACTAAACGTTTTCTGGCTTCTAAAACGCCACCTCGTGTGGATGATCGGCCCAAAAGGTGCGTTTCCGTGAAGCGGCGTTCTCGTGTGGACGGCCCCGGAGACGAGGCAATAAGTGATGGAACTGTGTCGTGGAAAAGAAGCAGGAAGTCAGACCTTTGCAGTCTCTCCTCATGAGGTCCGAGCCACAAGAAACTGTCGCTGTAACCTTCGTAAGAGCTGAACTGCTGCGAGCCTGAAAGCAAGAACAACAAGCACGGCCCGGTTAGAGAAGATAGAGGTGTGTGTGTGTGTGTGCATGTGTTTGAGTGTGTGTGTGTGTGTGTGTGTGTGTGTGTGTACCCGTAACGACGAGACACTCGTTGTCTTGCAGTCTCTCGGTGAAGAGTCGGGACACGATGAGTTCTGGATTGATGAGGAACAGAATCTCCTCTTGAACAAGACCACAACCCAGAACTCCCCCACCGATCCAGCTGTTGGCAAAGTCCACCTGCACACACACACACACACACACACACACACATTGAAATACACACATATAGATACACACATATTTAAAGAAACAGAGACGCACACAGACAAATATCAGCAGATATCTACACAAACACATTTTAATATAACTCGTTTCCAGACATTCACACATATGTGAATAAATACACGCATGCACGCACATTTAAATACACACATGCGCACATACAAACACAAATATAAACACGTACTGTACACACACACACAAACATTTGACTTACTACACACACAAGCATGCACAGATATACTGACACGCACACGTGTTTAAATAAATACACACACAAATGCACACACAGACGCACATAAACAAAAACACTCACATACACACACACACACACACACACGACTCTCACCTGCAGCAGACCGCTGCCTTCCCTCTCGATGTAACCGTCTGATGAGATGTGAAGTTTGTTGATTTTCTCTGTGCAGCTACACACACACACACACACACACACGATGTCAGACAGATTCCACCGTTGTGAGATTCATGTTGTCGTTACAATGAGGTTTTGTGAAGAAGTGATGGAGAGTTTCACCTCCTCCACTCAGGCTGATCTGCTCCTCGGAGGACACGCCTCTCAAACGTCACCAGTCCCCTCGGATTTGTCGCTGCGGAGAGAAAAGACAGTTTGACCAACACAGTCGTCCAGGAGAAGAAGACAAAGTGTTTTCAGAACTCACTCCTGTCCGTCACCACTTTGAAGTAGTGCATGATGGCTCTCAGCTTCTCGTTCTTCCGCTCCAACCTGTTTCCAAACAGACTGAAGGGACGGAGACAGTTGAACCGGGAAACAATGACAAAAGAGGTTAGTCGCAAAAAGAAAGGAAGAAAAATTAGAGCTGGAGACGGTAGAGCTGAAGATGGTAGAGCTGAAGACGGTAGAGCTGGAGATTGTGGAGCGAGAGAAAAAAGTTGTAGCGAGTGAAAGCCGCTCACAACTGCAGAAGGAAATTATAGCTGCACAAAGTTCTGTTTCTCTGACTGTTTCGGACTATTTCTCCGGCTGTTTTGTCCGACCTGGTGAAGTTGATGCTGGGGTAGTTGTGGTACTCTGCGTTGGGTCCGGTAGTGTTGCGGTGGGGAAACGTGCAGAAGAAGGCGTTGGCGAGCAGGCAGGCAATCTGCACCTGCGACAGAGTGATGGCGGCGACGTGTCCGGCACGAAGCAGCGGGATGGCCTGAAAATAACAAAGAGCTCATATCAGGAGCATTGAAAAGTCTCTTATTGTGACTAAATGAAAAAGTTTCTACAGTGTACCGATTAGAAGAAACAAATGAATGACATTAAACACATAGAGTCATCCGTGCAGATGATACATTACAAAATATTGTCGTTAAATTAAAATGAAAGCTTGAAATATTTCAAACTAAAATACCGTCTGCACTTCCTCTGGCAGCCTCATGGCCAACGCGGCAATCTTTGGAAACAACTCGAAGATGTAAGAATCTCCTTTGGGGAGGGACTGCAGAGAAGACATGCTGATTATTAACCAATCGCAGGTTCAGAACGCACCAGAGTGCATGATGGGACGCATTCACTGACCTGAGTGAATTTGGAGAGAGATTCAAACGACCACTGGCCTTTGTACTTGGGGTTGAAACTGATGATGGTTTCCTGGTGAAGGAAGCACAAATGTTTGGCATTTCCTTGTGATGGGTAGCTAAACGCTAAGCGGGCGTCAACGTACCGTCACCTCTCGGACGCCTGCTCTTGACTTTGAAGCCAAAAAGTTCAGTTGTTTCTTGATCTGCTTCCACCGGGTGTCCTGATTGAATCCGCCTTGACTTGTGTTCTGTGAAGTTATTGTTCAAAATGTTTCCTCTTTACGTTTCCCATCATCTCTCCACCTCAACATTGCACAACCGCACACCGACAACAAACAAGGCTAATGCCAAAGCTGCTAAAGCTAACAGCAAGCAACCGTGAGCCACAACTATCTTTCTTCTTCCCCGTCTTTTTTTTCACCCATCCGCGGACAGAAGGCTCCGTCTGTATCTCATATTTGTGCCTTTAATCTCAGATTATGGCTGTTTGTGCTGAGTCACAGAGGATTTTGAGATTTTTAAAAGGACCGCAAGTTTTTGGAGTTTCATGTCGGCCACAGCACCCTTTAATTAAGGTGTCATTAATTACATCTGTGGATCCTTGAAGTCGATGAAGACGAGTTGATACTCACCTGCATGCACGGAAGCTTCACAAAATCCTGCTGCCAGACATGCACTCCCGCAAAAGGAACGATCCGACGTTCCTTGTTGAAAGTATCACTCTGGAGAGTAAAGAGGACAGAACATCTTCATTCAAATGCAGCCATTCAAAAGCAACGTTAGTTTTAGAGAAGTGAAGTTTGAATGTGGAAGTGTTAAGTCACTGCGGTTCAGTGTGTCTCGTTAGTTTTATTTTTTGGGAATTTGAACGGTCCTAATTGGATAATCTCATGTGGATGACACCACTGAGTACAGACGAGAGCTTCAGCCATTGTTGTGTCACACTAGCATTCAATCTGCTGCTTTTTATACTGAATCAATACACCATCTTGTGGTCCACAGTGGTACTGCAAATCTAAACTATGACAAGTTGGAACATCGTTGACTTTGTCAGATTTACCAGAAACACATCTTTGAGATGACTACATAACTGTTTTTTGTCTGTTGTCTGAAACTGCCTCTTGAATTAAATAGTCTGTTTCCTGACAGCAAAATGAAAGATGTCCAACGTGAGCCTCTATCTACAGTGACCAATATTAACACAGGGACTAACTAGTAACTCAATGAGTGTGAAAATGCTTTTGATATCAGAGTATTGCAGATGAGGACAAAAAGTAGCCTTGTGCAAGAAGGTTTTTAACAACATACCTTTGACATGTTTGGACTGGATTCTACCGTCTTTGTCAGAAATGTCATTGACGACGGGAAAATCCAGTCGAAACATGTGAGAGGTATGTTGTAAAAGACCAACTTGCCTGGAGAGAAGAAAGAGAAGATGCTCATAAGCAAATTGAAGGGATGATGAAATTCATTCAAATGGAGCATCCTGCAGTGCCCAGCTTTCACCAGTAGAGGGCAGAAGAGAGTCTTACATCAACAATGACGGTGTGCTTCTTGCTGGGCTTCAGTGGTCCCATGTCATCCTTGCACTGATGGATTCGCTTTAGCTCATTATCTGGGCAGCACGATGAAGGTCCCCACTCCTTCTTCCACTCCTCGTCTGTCTGTTTTCGTTTTTCCGCTGCCCATGCCTCACTTTGAAAATGTTTGGGGGGTGGAGAAGATGGGGGTGTGCAGTTAGAGCTGGCAAGATTAAAATCATCTCTCTCACCAGGCTGTGTCTTCCTTGCTTGAACTTTCCCTCCCTGTCGCCCACTTTCATACCAGGTACTTTGGCGTGGTGGGGAAGACCTTTGAAAGTCAGAGGAGCTGGACTGACCAAAATGGTTTCCACTGTGATGCTGTGTTCTCATCGTCTGGTCCTCCTGATGTTTCCCTTCCCAAGCCTTTTTTGCAGTGAAGGTACTGTTGCAGGGTAAGGCAGGACAAAGAGTGGAAGAAGAGTGGGTCTGATACAAACCGCCTCCACTGCCTGGGTGTTCCATCACCATTTGCCTCACCAGGTCTTTCTTTTCATAACTCTGTCTGGCATTGTCGGGACTTTGGGGCGATGAAGGATCGACAGAGGAAGAAATCGAGGCCTGATTAAAATCATATCCACCGCTTGGCTCTGTCTCCATCTTCTGGTTCTCTGGTTCACTGAATGGATCATGGGAAATTGAAGAAGGTGGGTAGAAATTGTAAAAACTCTCCTCATTTACACCTTGTCTTCCACTGTGCTCCATCTCCATCTCCTGGTTCCCCGGGTCTCTGTATCCCTGTCTAGCTCTTTCATTTGAGGTACTCTTGGGCATTGAGGGAGACGATGACGAGGAGGAGGAGCTGCTCTGACTACATGTGCATTTTCCACCTTGCTGTCTCCTCAGCTCCTCCTTCCCCTCGGCAGTAATCTGGTTATTGTCAGGTTGGAGGAGAGCTTTCATGTTGTGGCTGTCTTCATGAGGCTTCATGGCCATCTGTGAGAAACAAGAGTTGAGAGTTTAGTCTGACAGGGAACCTGCTGGCCCCACTGAGTTACTGTGATTTAAAACTCATCATCTTTGCTTCCGGAGAGCAATCTGTTGTGTTCATGGACACTTTGGTGGACAACAGATGTGATTGTTGTTATGATTCCAAATAGGTCCGCCAAACACAAAGGTCTTTCATCTACATTTAATTGTTGCCTTAGAAATAAAATCAAAACTACTACGAACAAATAAATGGAAGAAATTGGTGTTTCATATGTTGTGTGTTGCTCACCACTGACTGCACTACCATTGTCTGTAATGTTTCTGCATAGCGCTGCATTTTAGTAGGTTGAATAAGTTTTTTTTTTTTTTTTTTAAACACGGGTTCAAGAGTGGGGAAATTTTAAAAGCCTGCTCAGCTTTGACATGTGGATGGGCAAAGACACATATTTCTGCATTTTTGGTGTCAGAGAGCCCCCTAAAGACCTAGCATATGTACTAAAACGTTTTGCGCCGCGTTTATAGTGACGGGTGGACAGAAATTTCTTTCAGAACACAAGGAAGAAAAAAAAGATTGTCTTGCCTGGTGTGGATGCGGCCTCAATGAGACGAGAATCAGTTTGAAGATGAATAAGACAAGATTTTAATGTAATACGGGCGTAAGTGATTTGAGAGAAAAATTTGAGAAGTTTTTTTAATCTGACATTGTCGTTTTAAAACTGTTCCAGATACACGGACCCACTCAGTGTTTGTGTTTAAGTTCTGTACTCAACAGTATCAAGAAATGACCTTTGATACAAAAGCATGACAACGAAGCACTGACCTGTATCAGCCTGCTTCAGTAAATAATTAGTGAACCTCAGAGGAGCAGTTTCTGTTGAATGTCGCTGACTGAGACACTCACACACCACAGAGTGACGGGGAGGACGGAATCGAACACGCAACCTGCAGTCAAGAGCCAACCACACTATTCCCACTGATCCACAGCCACAAAGTAAACAAAATATAAAGAGACAATTGTAAGAATTGCAAAGGACTGAATAAAACAGTATATTCATATACTTATTATTTGCCATTCTGAAGACCTGGTATGAATTAAATGTTTAATAAGAGCAATATGAGCTCAATTCAACTGGAGTGGGTGAAAATGGAGCACATGCAAACATCACTCTAATGACTCAAACACCCAGGTCACTTTAATGAATAACTCATTGGAAAAAATCGAGTCAGTAAAAATGAACCGAACTGCCCATCACGGGCGTCGTGGCGTCACGGGAGCGCGGTGCTGCGTGCGTGCAGCCAAAGGTCCCTCCCTCCAGCAACACAAATCAACACAACAAATCTACACAAAAATACGTTAGAACGGGCAAAATAACTGGAGTGAATCCTAAAAAAAAAAATCCGTTCAGTTTTGACATATAAGACACTTTAAGGTTGTTTTAGTGAAGTTTGTGGGATTAATGGACTTGAGAAGGGCGTTTAGACATTGTGCGCATTGCAGTGACGCACAGACTCCAAACGCGCACAAAAGAACAAAAACTCCTCAAAACTCGACGCGTATGTTCTCTCACCTTCTCTCCGGACGCCGGGCCCGCGGCTCGGGGGTAAATCTGAGCGTTTAGGTCGGAGAAAAGCCGAACTCCGCAGACGGCGGCCAGTCGGAACACGCAGTCAAGTTTGGCCGTGAAGAGAAAGTGAAAGTTCATGAAGAAATCATTGACTCCGGGACGCAGTTACCAAGTTACTTTGTTACCTGCTGTACTTGATTACATCAGTGCACAGTTATAAACGACCTGTTTTAATTAGGAAATCTAATATATTACTTGCTTTCGTTTGATCAATCGGCAAGATATATATATATATATATAATTTATTTGTTTTGTGTAAATATATTTTCATAAAATGTAAAGTTCATTATTTTTTATAGATGATCTACAGGTTTTATATGTGGATATGTCTAGGTATGTATGCCAGTGTATGCATGTTTGTGTATCTGTGTGCACATGTGCAAATGTTTTTGACGTGAAGTTATTTGCAGTAGTAATGTTGATGATCATGATAAACAATTCCAATCAAATTAAAAATTCTAATAAAATAACATTTAAAAATTAAAATGTGTTTGAATTAGTTAATATTCAAAATGTGTGTAATAACAGCATATATCTTCAATCTGCAATGACGGTTGATGGGCAACACAATGCACCACGTTTACTAAATACAGCCAGCAGGTGGCGCCATTGCCTCAATAGAAATATAAAAACACTGACGAAGCCTGTAGAAACAATTATGTAAGTTACAGACAGATCAATAAAACTGTGTTTTCAGATCAGTTCGTGGCATCACACTTAAAGATTTGATTTATTTTCATCTTTGAAGAAGTTCAAAATACTAAAAATTCTTATTTGTGTTAAATTCGGTCAGTTTTGATGAATTTATGAAAATACTAAATGCATGGTGATAAATTTAAACAAGTTCCAGTCAAGCACAACTTTTTTTTCAAAGTACTCCACCAGTAATGGGTCAAAAACATCGATTCTGGATTATTTGATTTATTGATGAGGATTGTTGAGGTGGTTTATAAAACTGGTTCTTGTCCACTCAGCATTTATACAGATTCAGTTTTAGAGATTAATATGTATCAACTCGTTGGGGGGGGTGTCATCTTATTTTATTATTTTTACAGAAATATTTTGATCTGAAAAGTAAGTTTAAAATTTAAAAATGTATAAATAGGAGACGTAGGCAGGTGGAGGCGGGAGAAGAATCCCATGTAACACAGTTCACCATAATCTCAGTGTAACAATTTCACGCTGGGAATTCTCACCTCAAGGGGCGGAGCTTTTAAAAATCTCACTCATTAACTCTACAAACAACTGAAAAATCTGTTGATTTGAGCCTCGTGAAAATTAAGAAAGTTCATATATTCTTGGAATCCAGCATGAAGGGGGCGGAGCTCTGAGAACATCTTCTGAACTCCAGAAACAACTTGGAATTCTGACCTGGAGGGGTTGGTGTTTTGAAATCTTCTTCTCAACTTTAAAAAAAAAACTAAAAAAAAAATCAGTTTTCCAAGTACTGACAACAACAAAAAGAACGGGTTGTAGAGTTCCAGTTGATCGCAACAACAAAAAATTTCCAATTCACTCAAAAATTTTAAAATTCTTCCAATGCTGGACACTCTTGAAAAAGAGATTTTTAATCTCAACGAGGATTTCCTGAGAAAATAAAGGTAAAATAAAACAATAGAAATGTCATACACCCTGACATTCAGAGGGCGGAACTTTTAGTACTTTTCCGAAAACAATTAGGATTTCTGACCTCAAGAGCTTCTTCTCCTCAACTTGGAAAATAATCTCGGAATTCCGAGTACCGATGACAACTGGAATGTTAAAGTGGCGAGACTTGGAAGTCTTATTCTTATTCTTATCCTCGACGCCGTCCTGTCATCCTGGACGTTCTGATTCAAGGTTGTTCGCGTTTCAATGTAGTTCACCACCAGAACACCAGGGGGCGGAGTAGGACGGGTCACATGAAACCCACTGGTAGGATTTGTTTTCCTTTCATAACGAGCCAAGAGATTGTGAGTGATGCTGCGAATTTTCACTTCAGAAGCAAACCCCTCTACTGAGCTCTACTGAGAACAGGATGTTTCTACGTCTCTACCTTTAAATGCTAACGACAGTCATCTGATTTCCCGTCACGTTTATGAAAAAAAAAATTTCCACCCACAGGTAGTTTTAGAAGGCAGACGTCATCTACCTGTCTACCAGAGGGAGTGGTTATTTCCCCTCATGATGTCATGAAGGGAAAACCTCTGATTTGCCCGTTTGACCCGTTCACTGAAAGGTGGATTAAAGCAAGCGAGGGAGGTGACTCGATCTGTGGAGGGGCACATTACGGTTATAAAACCATTATAAAGTGAATTTTGCACAATATGAGACTTTAAAAAAAAAAAAAAAAAAAAAACAAATATTGGTTGAATAAGTGTCAAATCAATAATGAAAGCTGCAGGAAGCCACTGGGGAGGCGCGGAAAGACGGCGAGGGAGGACGTGAAGCGTCAGGAGCCTTTGAGGACGTGACGGCGGAGCCGCGGGGCGAATGACAGTCATGTGTTGCGGAGATGACAGTCATGCTGCTGCGCCTCTTTATCCGCACAGCACCGCGGTTCTGCCTTCCCTCTCTCTCTCTCTCCCTCTCCTTCTCCCGCCGCCTCCCTCGTCCTCTGTCCGTCGCCCGTCTCCCCGCCGTGTTATTCCGGGTACGGCCGTTCCCCAGGAATGTGCGGCCGCTGCCAGAGAGAAGTCACCGCAGAGGAATGCACACACAACAGCGCAGAAACGGCAGGATGACTTAAAAAGGCCTGAGAGTGAAGAGACGCCGCCGCCGGGCGACACGAGCCCGAGTGAAGCTCTGCTGCAGGGCGCTACCAAAACAACAACAACAACAACCACCCGACGTCATAATCTGCATTAGATTACAGTTACTACTTGTGACTTTTAAACTCAATCAAGTTACTTTATTTGTTCCATAATGCTCCATATACTCCATAATCTGGAATATCTCAAATTAGTGTGAGGGAGATACTTTAAAATGTGGATTATCTGAAATTAGCTGTAGGAAAATGCTCTTTAATCTGGATTATATGAAGTAAGGAAGGAAAATTATCTGGATGAGCTGGAAGAAGATGCCTTATTATCTGTGTAATCTGATGTTAGTGGAGGGAAGATGCTCTATAGTCTGGATTATCTGAAATTTGTGGGAGGGAGATGCTCTTTAAAGTAGATTATCTGAAATTTGAGGGAGGAAGACAATAACCTGGATTATATAAAGTTAGTAGGAGGAAGATGCTTTGCAATCTGGATAATCTGATGTTAGTGGGGGGGATACTCTATAATCTGGATTATCTGAAGATAACAGGAGGAAGATGTGATATAATCCGGATTATTTTAGGTTGGTTGGGGGAAGATGTTCAAAACTGTGGATTATCTTAAATTATTTGGAGAAGGATGTTCTATACTCTGCATTATCTGAAGTCACGAGGAGGAATATACTCTGTAATCTGGATTGTCTGAATTTAGTGTGAGAAAGATGTTCCGTAATCTGGATTATCTGAAGTGAGTGGGAGAAAGATGTTCTATAATCTGGGTGTTAGCTCCTCTTGGGGGAAACAGGTTCATCGTGACTACGATCAGAAACGGCAACAGAACAGGCAAAGATAATCTCCCAGCATGCGGATGGCTCGTTATGATGCGACTCGTGGAGTAATCTGAAGAAAGAATCTCCTCATCTTCTCTCTTCCTCTGTTCTCCTGGAGGTCACATTGTTGCAGCAGCGACGGAGAGTCAGAGCAGGGTCAGCCCTGTGTGTGTGTGTGTGTGTGTGTGTGTGTGCGTGTGTGTGTGTGTGTGTGTGCGTGTGTGCGTACGTGTGCGTGTGTGTGAGAGGTGGTT
>OMNM01055893.1:0-10274 GCA_900302745.1 Parablennius parvicornis | reverse complement strand
ATTCTTTAATATTACCCAGGATAACAAAAATAAAATAGATGGATGGCAACATTTAATTTATGTTTTAGTTAGGGGCCACCTTTGTTTTGTTTTGTTTCAGAAGTTTCATGTTTATATAGCAATGGTCTGAAAAATATGATGTTTTCATGTTGGTCCACAAGTTGGAGCTGTTCTTGGTTTTAGTACTGAAAACACACACACACACACACACACACACACACACACACACACACACACACACAGCAGAGAACAATGAGCTCTAAACATTAACGCTGAGAGAACACGAACGTTCTAGTAGACAGATCACCAAGTTGGATTGTTATTACAGTCACTGTCAAAATAAAACTACCAAGTTGGATTGTTATTACGGTGACTGTCAAAATAAAAGTACCAAGTCCAGGAGAATACGGACTGGGAGTCATGACACCACGGGAGAAACGTTGTTCTGTTCTGATTGGCTCTACTGAGCATGTGCAGAACAACTGTGTACTACTTAATTACCGTGGTTTATTAATTACTGGCATTTCCAAAAAGTGGCATTTTGCTCGTTTCCACAGAGGTGAAATCGTAATGTTTTCGGAGCGTTCCGTTTTGGGAGCCGCTTTCAAAAAGTTCAGTACAAACCAGAAGTTCTCTGATTTTTCACTTGTGCACAATCGTGATGTCAGTTTGGTTCTTTGTCAACTGGATTTGGTGATATGTCTCCAGAGATGTTTCATGTTTTCATCAGTTTCTGTTTGTCTTCCAAGACTAAATCCAGTTTTCCTTCTACTTGAACAAACGAGACCATGTTTGAACGTTTGCTCTTCGCGTTCCTTCCTTCCTGAACGAGCTCAGGGAAACACTGTGAGACCTGCAACATGTTGGGAGCACTTTGAAGTTTCTATCGCAGCGATTTTTACCCACTGAAACCTTGAGCCAGTCAACGAACTCAGACCAGTGACCTTCCTTTAAGTCTGATGAGAGAAATGTGAGAGCAGGAAGAGACGCGAACTGACCAAAACCTTCAGTGTACCAAATAATCTATTACCAACAGTTCCAATACAGATTCAACTTGTTTCATAGTTTTCAGCCAGAAAGTGAATCATTTTCTAAATAAATTAGTAGGTCATAACCTGGAAGGGCTTTTGAACGGGCTTTTATTATTGAAATGGAAACAGGAAGTCTTGGCTTTCAGCCATTGTTAATATAACTTGATCTCCATAAAATCAGTTACCTTCTGCAGCTTCAGTCAGAGGTTAAAACAAGAAACCAGCCAGTTAGACGGATGGACGGAGGAGATATTCACAAAGAGGGAGGAAAAGTAAACAAAAGAAGTACAAATACCTCATGACTTGCCAGGTACTGAGTACGGTTTGAATTGTACTGCCGTGTGAATACTGCATCAATATTCGAGGTACTCTCCTTCACTGGTGTAAAAATACTGTGACTTGACCGAAGTTCAAGTAAAGAGAAGGAAGGAAAAAAATCACTTGCTTCCACAAGTGTTGCATTAAATTCAGTGTGTAACTCCGGGTGGAAATGAGACTTACAGGAGCTTCGGCCTCGGCTGTCACGAGAGACGACCGTGGTGCCTTCAGGTTTTTCTTCTTCTTCTTTGGGCTTTATTTTCTTTCTTTTCTTTCTTTTCTTTCTTTTCACGCCATTTCTTCTCCTAACTCGAACCATTCCACCTTGGCTGCCGGCTACCACAGAACAGAGCTCGTTAATGGTGCTCTGGATTGTAGTGAATGCACGCACACGTGCACACGCACACACACACACACACACACACACACACACACACACACACACACACACACACACACACACACACACACACACACACACACACACACACACACACACACCTCTTCTGGGTGATGGGTATCCAGCAGAAGCCCCCTCAAGGTTTCAGAACCACAAGTCAATCCTCAGTCTTATTATATCTCAGTGTGATTTCTCACAGTGCCACAGGAAGTATCAGTAAAGCAGTTCCTTAATAAACTCACATCAATTCTTTAATGCTTGTAATATGAGCATGTTTGTGAGACCGGGTCCAGCACAAGACACATAGAGGACGTTGTCTTCTTTCACCCAGACTAACTTCTAGACATGATGCTTGTCAACAGGACAGATATGAAACCCAGCACCACTAATCGTAGTCTTCCTCTCAAGCCAATCAATGCAAAACTGATCCATTATATGGATCTCAGCGGCTTGAGCCACACAGATCCATGAAAGCAACTTTAGGTGCAGCCACTCAGCTCCTAATGCAGTCTGTAAATGCTTCACTGTGGGAGGCCTTGCTTCTGCTCATTCATTTATAATGGCTGCCGTCAACAAAAACATATGATATGCCGTATGAACATGTATTACAGCCCTCCATTACAAGCTATGTAACTTCACGGAACTCTTCTCATATTGTGACTAAACCAGGTGAATTGTGTTTAACAATGAGTTTGAAGAAAATGTAATGCGCTGCCTCTGACTTCTACAATGCTGACACTGCACTGCTGACTGTTTTCCACTGTCTTCTTATCATGTCCACTCCTGCCTGTCCCTATATGGATATTATACTCATATCAATAACTACTGTGAATCTAAAATGCGGCAACTGAGGTCAAAGCCTCGTCACTGCTGCACATGCAGTACATAAAGTGGCCTCTAGGGGGAAGCATCACATCCAGCACCCAGCCTCTTCAGACCTCAGGGTCACAGAGCAGCTTTTTGATGCAGCAGGTCTGGAGAGCACCGCGGCAGGCGGAATAACTGAGACAGGACATACTGGCTCATGTCTGCTGCCTTGTCTGAGTGCACTGTCGTGTTTGCCGTCTGTCACATATTCCGCTGTGGCTTTGTGCCAAAGCATAAGAAATTGAGAGAGAGAGAGAGAGAGAGAGAGAGAGAGATGGAAGGGCATGTCTTTATTTTTTTTCTCAGACTTGACACTGACTGCATTTTATTCACTCTGACAAAATGCTTTCCAAGACACACATGCACTGCAAACACTATATGAGAATTTCATCTGTTAATGGAGGTCTGATCACTGCAGTGCACGATTCCATTCCTGTAAAGTGGACCAATCTTTAGGTGCGTTTACACTTTATTGCCTTTTTCTTCTGGTGAAAGTAAGTAAAAATGACCTGAAAGTGTACAAATTTCAGATTAACAACTAACAAGTCAGACACAAATGACCATCCTTCTCTGTATCTACACACACACACACACACAGGGATTCTGCTCCTCAATGAGTTCCAATGAATGGGCACAATGCTCCCCCTGCAGAGTCCACTCGTAAAGCCGTCACACCGGCCTCTAATTCAGCTAGCTGGCTTTGACTTGCAGGCCTCTCTCCGTTCCTCCCCTTCCTTTGTTTCTATTATTTTCCTTCCTTCACATTTCCTCTCCTCCTCTGCTCTTCCTTCTTCTCCACTCACTCGAGTACACCCACAGTACGGTGGCCAGCGGCTGATCAAAATGGAAAATTCCCAACTACGGAGGAAAATAAATAAATGAAGCCAGTAAAGGTACTGGTGATGGCTTACCTTCCAGCAGGTCTCTTGCCAGACCCGGTTCTGCCCCTGTGGACCGAACAAAGTCTGACAGGACCGCGTCCATGTCCAGAGTCATGTGATCATGTGTGTGTGCTGCCCAAGGTGCAGCGGTGGCCTTGGTGGACGCCAGCCTTCACGTTCTCATCTAGGGGCAAAAGTAAATATATGCATTTATGTATTGAGAATATAAACAAGCCATAGAAAATGTTCAGACACACCCAGAAAACCTTATGTGACCCTTGTGGAAAACACTTACTGAGCTGCTTTCTCTCTCCATGTTTAATCCCAGCCAGTCGCCTCAGCCTGTACTGACGTCTAATGCTTCATAGAGCCGATAGTTTATAGTACTGAGAGTAGCACTCCACTCCCAGCACTCCTCCCCAGCCCTCGCTAACAGTCATAACATAATGTTCAGCATCACAGATGTAACATCAACAACACACAGCCAGCGGTTATGTCCAGGACACACCTGCCTATCTCCAAAGCCTTTGGCCTGCTGCCCACAATCACAACAACATCGAAATTCTTCCTGCTACTGAGTGTCAACCAGAGGTCTCTGGGTACGATCCAGCATTTAAACTACATCTGGGCCAGACAAAGAGTATGGATGTCCAGTCAGTCGATAAGCGTCTGGAGACTCAAACTGGTGTTGTTTAATATGATCCCAGCTGGAGGTTTACATCACGGCCACAAAGCACCCGGGCTCTAAAACATCAACAAGCGTTGCGTTGTTTTAGGTGATAAACAACGCTCCCAAATTACACGTATTCACTCCCTTGGACTGTGGAATGAATGAGTCCATGCATAGCTTTCATTCCACTTGAGGCTGTGTGGGTGACGGAATAACTGAGCTCTGAACACTGTCAGTAAAGTAACAAACACCTCCAGGTTTCAGACTCTGACACTGGGTCTCTGTTTGCCGGCCGGAGGTTTGGAGCCTGTTCAGGTCTGTTTCTTTGACCTGCTGGAAAACATGCAGAAAGTCTGCCCACATGCCTGTGAGCACTAAGCACCAGAAAGTCTCTAACTCTGTGTGTTGCACGCCAGGAATGTCCGTCAGGGTCTGGCCTGGTGTTGTAAAGCGACAGACCCTCTGCTCTGGAAATGGAGCCGACACAAAACGAATGCTATTGTTTACTGCTGCTGGAGCCAAGAAATGTTAGTGCATTGGCCCTGACAGGGGCAGCCAGGAAATGATATCATCTTTTCGACTTTCAGTCACAACTACTATTACGTTTAATTTAAAAAGGTTCATGACTGTTCAATTGTTGGCCTCACAGAAGAAAATATCTTTGTTCAAGAACCAGCAACTTCAGCCTTCATCATATCCATTATTAATGAGTCAAAGCTGCACTTAAGCTGTAGTTTAGCTGACCTAGTTACTGTCAACCATTTGCATTGTGTTGAATGTGCATTATCGAGCGGAGAGACTGGAGGCGCAGGAAGCACAGGCTGGTCCGCTCAAATGATTGGAAATTAAGAGTCATGAGTAACAAGTTATCAGATCAAAACTATGAGCCAATGTATGTTTTTTTTTTCCCCTTTTATTTTCTGCAGAACATGTAAATATCAGCTGTATATAAAGCTTATTGACAAAGAGCAAACCTTTTAAAATAATTCATTTATTCTGCTATATTGTTTTGCTGTTTAAAAAAAAAAAAAAAGAAGATGATATCAATTATATTCTCCTCTCCTCAAACTATTAGGTACGTGTGTATGATTACACCCATCCAGCAAGAGTCACAGTATTGCATTGCAGAGCAAAAAGCCTTCACGCTGGAGGTGTGGTACAAGACGCAAAAATAGCTGAATATTATAGGTCATGACCTCATCTTTTCACCTAATAACAGTCCTAATCAGATCATTTTCCCTGTGGGAGGCAATTATGAGTCAGAAACAGCCAAATGCGTGTTTATGTATCAGATGTGAAAGCATGTGGGCTGGAGGAACCACGGACTGTCCAGCTTCCTGTTAGTCATAATCACTATTAGCATAACTGTGGCACAAATGCCTCGACAAAATGTGAAGACATTATAAAACACAATGACAGATGGCACAATTGACTAAAAATGGCCCAGAAATCTTAACCAGTTAATGTCAGTTAACGTCTCTCAAAGAAAAAGGGGAAAAAAAAGGATTGGAAATCTTTAGTTTCTTAAATCGGAGCTGAGTTCTTGAAAAATGTACCTTTCTAAATGAGACCCAAACTCTCTAAAGTGCAGACTCTTAAAGATACGTCAAGACATATCAGGACTCTTAATAAAAAAAAAAAAAAAAAAAAGAGCAAACTTTGCACTCCTGGGTCTTTACAGACAGGCCTATTATATATAAAGAAAAAAGGTTTAGGTTATTTAATCCGGTCTTGTCAAACACATAGACATTTGAAATCAGACATAAATCATTGAACTATCTGAATACACTCTGACTTTTTTTAAATGATTCCATACTCTTAAAATCAAGTTGTTTTTTTAAACCTTTTACAATAGTAAATCTTATAAAGATTTAAGTGAGAGCAACACACATTTTGCTCTACTGCGACATTGAACTACAAGTTGCAACGCTGGATAATAGGACCAATTAATTAATAGTTTTTTTTCTTCATTAGGCGTCAATTCATTGAACTGAATAATGAGACAATCCTGAGTAAAACCCTTTTACACATTTGTTTTGAAACTTACGTTCTCTATTTTTGCTGAGGGATGTTGAGAAGCCATCTGATGACCACGGGACTGTCGAGACTCTAGTCCATGGCTTCAGAGGCAGCGGAGGAGAGGAAGACACTGGGGACGCAGAAAACCCTGAAACACACACAGAAATATTCAGAGTCATTGTGCTGAAGGACAGCATTCTGGTCTTTGGTTCTGTTGGGCTGAATGCGGAGGAGGAAGGCCAGGGACTGGGACTGATGACATGTAACTAAACAAGCTAGACAAGTTGACATTTTACTTCTATTCATTGTTTTGTACATCAATTCACTCTGGTTACTGTGGGTGGATCCGTCGGTGGAGCAAGTCATATTTCAGTGGCAAGTTGAATTTCCCACCATCCAAGTCAGTGGACCCCAAATTGCTCCCAATGGAGGTTGAGCACCTTGCATGGCAGCCATCACCAGCCGTGTGGGTGAATGTGACTGAGGTGTAAGGCTTTACAGACAAAATTCTTCCATTTCTTTTTCCTCCGCCATTTAGACACACAAAGTAGTTTGTCAAAACAATATGAAACAATAAAGTCCAATAGAACTTCATCTGATTGGTCAAGTGCATGGAAATATATAATTTATTGCAGTTCAGTCTTTTATGTTATGTTTATATATTTGCAACATATTTTGCCTCCCTACTGTTGCCTCATGCCTCATTTACTGTTTATTTTAGATCAGGGGTGTCAAGACTAATTTATTTTAAACAAATTTCAGTAGCAAACACAACACCGTAGCGGACCGGAGCAGAGATATTAGTAATGCTGCCGTGAAAGCAAGCTGCCTCGTTGCTATCAAACTATCCTCAAAGCCATGCTGTTAGGGTGGGTTGGTAAAAACATGCATAATGTTATAAGAAAATAATTTTTAACGTTTCATTGTATTTTGCATCAGAATGTTTGGAAATGACTTTGACACCCCTGTTTTAAATGGACCGTAATTTATGAAGGGAAACACATTTTCAGGTTTATGTGAAACGGGTCTACAAAGGTGTACAAATATTGCGTTAAAGGAAACACTTTGCTGTGACATTTATCAACTAATGGAGTAAAAAAAGGGAATCTCTACAGCTTCCTCACACTTTCTGAGCTCAATCAGGTGAAAAAAACAAAACCTACATCTTATCTTATCGTAGCTTGATGCGACTGTATCGTTCAAGAGTTGTTGTGATCATGTCCATTAGTTCACAGTGAATACTCGGGGGAAAAACCATGGTAATCTGCAACTCACTAATATAACAACAAGAAAGGAAGAGGAAGCAAGGCCTCCTGAGTGAACTCAGTTTTCAAGATGTTGGTACAAAGCTTTAAGGTTCATTATCTTGTTGGAACATCAAGACTGCTTCTGCAAAAGATGTAGAACATAAAGAAAAGCTCTCCCTCTGTCAGGGTGGAATCAGGCTCGGTGCCGGTGCACAACCCAGAAACTCAAAAGGTTCCCATTGTGATCATCATGTTTCACTTACGTACAGAGCAGGACAGGGAGGAAGTATGAAAGACATTTTTGTTTCCAAAATGTTGCAAGTATATGATCAATACGGCTGCTTTGTTTTTGTAATGCACAAATGTGTCGTTTGAGTTTAAGATTAAGCTCTATCGGCTTATAGCAAGAAAATCCCATTTTTAGCAAGTTGTGGCCATTTAAGTACTTATTCACAGAAGCTCAAAGTAAAGATAAAAAAAAAAAGGATCTTTTTATTAGAACTGGGTTCACTCTGAAGGTCAATACTCTGCAGCAGTCTTACTTGTTCAAGTGGTGCCTGAGGAACACATATTGGCTCAGCCCTTTGTTTCAATGTGGAGTTGACACACTGCTGGATTATTCACACGTCTATTCATGTCTGCAATACAAATCTGCAACTTTGATTCATCAGTCAAGAGAACTACTCGCTTTCCACGATTGCGTGTTTGTTGTTGAAAAGCTCGAAGTTGTTTTTTTGTTTTTTTCGTCTGGCAACAAACAGAGCTTGAGGTATTGCTCTTCTGGTGTGGTTACCGTTTCCCCCTTCAGACCCCTTCAGAAAGCGTCAGTCTAACATGAATCACAATTAAACCTAATAACCGATAAACACACATATTTATGATGTGTGAAGGCTGGCTGGATGCTGATTCCCTCTAACAAGCCACATACCAGAGGTGGAAAGAATACTGAAGACGTAAACGTATTGTCAAGAACGGACAGTCACTTCAATTTACCTGTATGAAATGTCAACATGTGAAGTATATTTCACAGAAATTGAAACGCTAAAAAAAGAAAAAGAAAAGTAAACAAACGCTAAAATAAAGCAGGAGTATTGCGACTAAAAACAATAAATGGATTGGTTATTTATATCATTTTAATTGTTAGATGCGATCGGTTCCGACTTATCATTTTAAAAGTAACAAGGTAGATGACATGGTGTAAAGTATGAGTGAAACTACATACTAAAAGTCAAATTTTATCTCTCTGATGTTGAGAATAATCCACCCTTGGCACTGATGAAAACACAATTAACCAATTAAAAAACATGGTGTTTTGTACAAACATACAACATTTTGACAGCAGTCATTCATTCTTCCAATGATAAAAACTTGAAATGCTTAACAATAAAGAATTTATGGGGATTCAAAAAGGTTGAAAAACATAATTATATAACTTTAGAATATCCTGAATTAAGTATTACCATTTTTGTTCTATTCTACTTCTCTGCCACATTTTTAAAATTGCCCAAAACACAGAAACAAAATATTGGATTCAGAGATAATCTCTTGCGTTTTAGACACTTCCTCAGTCAAAACAAACCATCTATGATCTCGTTGATTGCAATCTGCAACCTCACCACTGGATGTCACTAAATCTTACCTGCAGCAGGCGCTCAGGACTTATGAAAAGTGTGATTGCAACAAACGTGTCAATGTGGCAAAGAAGAAGCCTCGGCTTTCATCGAAAGCATGATTAAGGTATCGGGCCGATGTTGGACTGCTTGAGGACTCAGACGATCTCAGAGCACGTCCCAGTGGGCGGAGGTGTGATTATGAGTATTGCAGCGTGGAGACAAACACACATGGAAACTGTGAGGGAGACGAGTATTAAACGCGAGAGAGGAGCAGTGGAAATGCGGCTGTGGTTATTTTGCCATCCCTTCAATGGATCACGCCAGCTGACGCCTCTTTCCAGCCTTTCAGCAGAACACTGTCAACTGCTGAGGAGTTAGTGTCAAAGCTCCCCTAAGTGGTACTGAAATATCCCCTCAGTGTCATGCATAATTCACGTCAACAGAGGAAAGGTTAGATCCTGTAAGAGTTCTGTTTATTCAAACTAACTCTCACAGTAACTTTGGAAAGACGATGATGTGTCACGTTCCAATGTGAATGGAATGGGCTCGTGTGAAGTGGCTGCAATTGGTGCCCCTAAATGTGACACATTCTGAGCTGATGACAGTGGCAAGAGTGAAGTTTGACCTCACAACTCACCAACATTTACAGAAGACACTAATGTATCGACTAATCAAACAGTTTTTGGAAGCTTCCTGTAATCGGCAGTGGTTAAAAGGTTAGGAGAACATCCATCAGAAGTAAAGGTTCATAGTGCCTTCATGTAAAAGTGAGATCACTTGTGTTGAAAAAATGATAAACGACACGTTCTGAAATATTCAGCTTGCCTGGGAAACACTCTTCCTAAAAGGCGCACAGTGAATCCTGACTAATATTTCAGTACGAGTACGCACTATGTACCAAGTAACCTCTTCGGGTTAGTACTCTCTAAAGTTTAATACTCCCCCAACTGAAACGACACTTCTAAATAAAAACGTCAGCAAAAACTTTTGGCATTTGATGTTGATTGTTTGGTGAAAGCAGATGTCAAACATATGGTCCGTGGATCAAAACGAGCCAGACACTGCAATCCGGCCCATTGAATGACTGTGTGATGGCAATTTTTTTTTTTACAATTAAAGTAACAATTCTTACACATTTCTACACTCCAGATTTCAGCTTGTTCAGAATATAATTTGGTAAAAAAAAAAGTAGAAAAATTCATTTATTGAAAGAATGTAACAACAGAAT
>OMNM01055887.1:0-10448 GCA_900302745.1 Parablennius parvicornis | reverse complement strand
TTCTATTCTATTCTATTCTATCTACAAAATCATCTTGTTCACCTACAATTCAATCCAGAACCTGGTCCCTGCAGACATCTCTGACCTCCTGCATGTTGCTCATGATCCTCCTCCTCCAACTCTTGAGTCTCTTAGATCCAGCTCCTGATCCTGCTCCATACAGCTCTTGATGCTCCTCCTTCAGATCCCGGTCCTCCTCCATCCAGTTCTTTATCCTTCTCCTCAATTCAGCTACTGATCCTCCAGCTCCTGATCCTCCTCCTCCAGCTCCTGATCTTCCTCTTCCATCAAGCTCCTTGATCCTCCTCCATTAAACTCCTGATCCTCCTCCTCCATCCAGCTCCTGATTCTCCTACTCCAGCTCCCTGATCCTCCTCCTCAAGCTCCCTGACTCTCATACTCCAGCTCCCTGATTCTCCTCCTCCATCAAGCTCCTGATCCTCCTCCTCCATCCAGCACCATGAGATGAGGAGCAGAGCTTTCAGCCACTCTGCTCACCAGCTCAACTGACCTCTGTAGCTCTACCACTGCCCCAATACCTCATCACAGTCTAATCAGAATTAAAACCAAAGCCCCTGGTAACTTATCATAGATTAATGAGAATTAAATCCAGAGTCCCTGTAACTCATGACAGTGAGAGAAACAAGGAGGTGATAAGGTGATATTAAATTGGGTCAACAATCATAGTGAGTCATATAAAGATCAAATGGGTTAAAAGTAGAATCGTTGGATTCTGGATTTCTACCTGAACACAGTTTAGGCTACAATCACCTGTTGAACTCGTTTTCTTCTGCACGGAGCAAAATCAACTAGAAATAAAATTCAGAAAAAGAAAAGCACCACCAGAAAAAGAGAAATATAAAATGCCTGTTTTAAGAGAAAACAGGAAGGAAAAGATGCACTGTTTCTTTAAATTTATCAATGTTCTGTGATTGACTTCAGGCTGATGTTGAGTCGTGTGAACTTACAGTCTATGAAGTATGTTTCTCTTTCATGTCTCAGATGACGCAGTGGATTTTTAACTAACTGAAACATGCCATGGGCATTCTGAAGTTTCAACAAAGCTGTAAAACTGTTACATACTTTTCTACAAGATTTGCAGTATCCTGGAGATCCGGAAGAAAATAAAGTTAAATATTTGAATAAGGTGTTACAGTGATGAGAATCCTGGTCTTGTTTCCACCTGAGGATACATCTGCACTGGCTGATGACTGATACTGTTTCTCTTCATTCCAAACAACAGGGTCGTTTCACCATGAAGACATCAGTGCCCACCATGCTGGTATATACATCTGCGTACGGCCTGCATTCCATCGCAGAGCAGGCGGACGGTCGGATGAGGATCTGAATGCAGCAGATGGAGGTGTGGGTGGAAGCACCCAATCACTTACTCATTAGCAGCAGTTATTTCTGTCCTGTTTACCTTGTCCTCCGTCAGGTGGGCAGTGGGCCCACCTGTGTCTTTGTTACCAGCCATTGTGTAGTGTTCCCCAACACAAAGCAGAAGGTGTGATTATTCTGTTTTCCAGAGAAGAGCTGCCACTAACCAGTTGTGCCTCCTCCCATCTCTCTCGGTTCTCCTCCATCAACAGATTGCTGACTGACTGCACAAAGTTCTGGAAGACAACAACAAATAGAAATGTGTTCACATCTGGTCAAAGTAATTTACAGTTACAGAACAGGACTAAACAAGAATAGCAATGTGCTGCATTTCCTTCTGGTACAAAAAAGCCTGACAGGTCATATTTCTCCTCTCACGTAAACATGATTAAACCCACATCAGAAAATCAGAGAAGCATGTTTCTTCTTCACAGTAACACACACACACACACACTTTCTTATCAGTATGACGAAATAATTTGTGAGGAGACTGTCCCGTTCACATGAACCCCTTTGTATTGTAATGTCTTCTCCTTGTCCAAAGAATCAATCACCGATTTGCAGTTAATTCACCATATATGTAGAATAGAAGTTGGCAATGACTACGCCAACAAAAACACAGAACAACCCAAAAAACATTGGTTCATTTATCGCTCCGGCATCTCCGCGAACAGCATTTTCTTAGCCAGGAGGCCTCAAACTTAGCCACCAGTCCTTTTGTAGCTAATGAGCATCCTGTAACCTCGCTTCACTGTGGCTTTTGTCCCAACCTCACCCACTGCAGCACTGGAAGTAGATCTGGGTCCTGTTCTTGCTAGTCTCTCCAATCCCAAAGGTCTAAAACCTGCAACTCCCTGCACATGGGCCCTCTATCTACGTGTTCAGGCCTCCTCCCTCCCCCTATATTGAGTTCAACCTCCCGGGAGTCTCTTTTCTCACAATACTTGCACCCTGTCACTGCACAAGGCCGACGGGACATGGCATCCGCTTTTTTATGGTGAGCTCCTGCTCTGTACTCCACTGTGAACACGTATGGGGCTAGTTCTTCCAACCAGCATGCCATCTGTCCTTCTGGCTCCTTCAATGACATCAGCCATTGGAAGGCAGCCTGGTCGGTCCTGACTACAGAAGGTAGGCCTCCTACATAGTACCTGAAGTGACGAATCGCCCTGACAATGTCCAAAAGCTCCCTAGGTGTCACACAGTAGGGCTGCTCAGCTTTGTTAAATGTTTTGCTGAAGTACACTACTACCCTCTCTCCCTCCGGCCCTGTTTAGCTCAACAATGCCCCTGAACCATTATCACTCGCGTCTGTGTCAAGGATAAATGGCAGGTTGGAGTCTGGTGGTTTAAGGACAGGGGCCTCTATCAAAGCCTTCTTCAATGTGGAAAATGTTTGTTCACGCTCCTGAGTCCAAGAGAAATGCCGGTGCCTCTGTTCAGATGGAACAAAGGCGAGGCGACACAAGAAAACCCCCCCACAAAGCTTCTGTAATAGGACGCTAAGCCAAGAAAACTTTTAAGCTCCCTCACATTAGTTGGTGTTGGCCAACTAGGAGCCTGTCTTTTACTGCTGGCAATTTCTCTTCCACAGTGTTAATCTGATCCTCACCAACTCTGTGACCCAGAAACTCTGGTACTTTCATCATGAACTGGTACTTGTCCGGATAGAGTTTTAAGCCTACAATCAGATACTCTCTGAAGGAGGCCCTGCAGGGCCCAAAAGGCAACCTCTAGGAAGCGACCATGCACCAAGTTGTCATCTCGGTAAACCAGGCACTCCTGTCTAGATCAGCCAACACTTTCTCCATGAGTCTTTCAAATGTGGCTGGAGCATTGCAACAACCAAAACAGAGGACCCTAAACTGCCACAACCCCCTTCCTGTAAAGAAAGCAGCCTTTGGCCTTGCTGCTCAGCTAAGGGGCACCTGCCAATGCCTGCTGCACAGATCTAATGCAGAAAACCATAATGAATGATAAAGTCCCGCGACTCATCAATGTGGGGTATTGGGTAGGAGTCTTTTTTGGTCACATTATTTAGTGGTCTATAGTCGACACAAAACCTCATCTTTGAGCTATTTTTCTTGTTGACCATCACAATTCTTAAAAACCATGGCCTGTCAGGGGCTTCAATTATCCTCGATCACATTTCCTCAATTACTTCGTCTGCAGCAGCCTGGTGGGAAAGGGGCAGGCAGTGTGGGCATGTCTTAATTGGCTGTGTATCCCTCATGTCAATATCGTGCCGCACTAGGTGTGTCAACCCCACCTCTTCCTCCGTCAATGCAAAAATGTATTTGAACTCAAGCATCACCTACCACAGCTCCTTCTGCTGAACAGAATCTCCTCACAGTTGTGTCGCCAGACCAGAATCTAAACCCTCACAGTTGCATCACCAGATTACAGAGCCACACCCTCACCTACGCACACGCCATCTCTGGTGGGCTACGACTGCCACTCGTGGAGAATGACAGTCATCTGCTTCTGGGGGAAGAGGAGCCAGTCTCCCCCGTCCATCCAGATGAGTTCTTTCTGCTGGTTGTACACTTGAGCCTCCGGGTTTGGGCCTGCGCCATCCCCTCTACACAGGCCCCACTCCATTTCCCTGGCCACCAGCCATCTTGGGGCACTATCTCCATCCCCATGGTACCCCATACGCTGGCACACCTGCGTATGGCCATCAAGCGGGCCACCACTCACATGCTGGGCATTCCTCCTAGTCTACAGCCTCCCATCTGAGGCTGTGTCAGACTCTCCATCCTCCTGCAGCTTGCCGAAGCTCCAATTCGCCCTTCAGATCATACGCATCGTCACCTTCTGATGCCACCATCTTGATATTCTGACGGGTCTTGTTTCCATCCCACCGTACCCCCATTACACCAAAGTGTGGAGGCTAATGCCGCTAGCACGAGCTAGCCTTAGTCACACGAAGCAACCAAATTCAGTCTTTTAGTTGTGACAGCAGTGTAATGTTTTCACTCAGTCCCAAGAATCACTCACCGATTGGCAGTCAATTTGCCATTTATTTTGAACAGAAAGAGTCACTGTCGGCCGTGACTATGCCAACAAAAACACAGAACAACCCATAAAACATTGGTTCATTCATTCGCTCTGGCATCTCCGTAGACAGCCTTCTGAGCATTCCCTGTTCCTTGCCCCGCCTCCCGGGTGCCCGCTCATCCAATCACCATAACAACAGCATTAACATAAACAGTCACAACAGAAATTGTAACATAGTTTTTAACAGAACAATGAACAATAAATGACAGGAAGTTCATTACAGTATTTACCCATAATAGCTGAGGATAACACACTGTGCTTGTATAACACTGCGGCAGCCTATTTCAAGACTGTTGGCTTGGACAACAGCATGACCTCCCAGTACAGTGAATTTACCCTCATGTCGGCACTGCTCGGGCTGTAGTAGGCTCTCCTGAAGATCTCTGTCATGTTCTTCAGTACGTCTACAATGGCCAGCAGGTCGCCGCTGTAACTGGTGCCATCACTGGAAGTCACCCTCAGTTTGGTCATCACTTCTGAAACGCCGTCTCCCACCAGGCCACGCTGAGCTTTGGACAAATGTTCCCGAGTCTGAAGAAGAAGAGCATTTAGCTGAAGACAGATAACACAGCCAGTCTATTTGAAGGAGAGTGAAGGAATTTGATCCAACAGAAGACACATCCTGACAGACAATTCAATGATGGATGACAACTGGAGCCAATCAAATGGCTGCAAATTAAATGCATTTGATCAAAAAGGTACTTTAGATTCATCTTAAAAAGACATTTAGTTTCACAACATTAACGTTGATTGACCTTAATGTTCAGAAAGGTGCCGAAAAATAGTGCTGGAAAATAATGTGAAAACTGATGTGTTGAAAACGGATTTGTATTTTTTTGTTACTATTTCAGAAATGTCTTTATTTCAAGAAAACCTTTCAAAAGTTGTATTAGTTTCTTGAGGTTATGTATGTCTATATTCTAAAGCTAACAGTTTATAAAAAAGCTTGTATTTGGCAGCTGCTGAACAACAGCCTGTCTGCGGAGATCCATAATCCAAGCTTTCACGCTCACCAAAGTTTGAATACTGCGAAAGTCGTTGGAGATGCATTTCATGTAGGTGGGATTCTCCCAGTAGGCGATACCCTCCTCGTCCAGGGTGCAGCGCCGCAGAATCAGCCCTGAGTGGTCACACAGGACACTCGGTTGGACTTTCATTTAATGCTGGCAGTTAGTTTGTGTGAGTATAAAGTGTGTGAGCTCACCCATGGCGTTTGGAGGACAGCGCACCGCCGCCGTGTCCCCTGCGGGAGTCATTTTCCAGACCACATTGGAGAAGTTGTCCTCACTACATATTTCATGAGGTTCTGTTGAGAAGGACAAACTTGTGTCAGTCAGTGATCTTGAGTTTGAAACAGTGATGTGACAGGATTCCACTGACCGGGACATCGCTTCTCATTACAGCGCCGGACCTCCTCTCGTTCTCCAGGACATGGCTCGCCTCCAAAGAACGGACCATAGCAGATCCGGTTCCTCTGCTGACTTCCCCCTCCACAGGTTTTAGAACAACCAGTCCACAATGACCATGGCTGCCACTTCCCATCCACTGACAAAGAAAGTACCAAGAAGTAGACATACTTCGTGCTCACTGCAGTTCCATCGGAAATCAAAACTCAAGTTTCAACTTCTATCAAGCACAAAATATGATGGGAGTATGTAAAGATCAGCGGACTTAGTGGAACATGTGTCATCCTAGAGATCCCTGAACGCAGAAAGTCACAGCTCGTGAGAGAGTTTAATCAGTAGGATTCGTGGCAGTGATGCAGTCTTACCCGGGCATTCTCCCAGGAAGCAATCAACAGTCTCCAGCCACTCTCCTCTGCACTCGGACCCCCCATATGAGGGGCCATTACACTCCCGAGTCCTCTGCATGGTCCCGTTAGAACATGAGGATGAACAGGAGCTCCAACTGGACCACTCATTCCAGACTCCATCCACTGAGGGGGAAGGAAGAAATGTAAGAGAGGGTCCAGCAGGACTCCATGCTATGCAAGGAAATACATTTTAAAAAAAAGTCACACCTCTACAATTTGTGTTTATAAAATACCACTAAGCTGTGGTGTGGAATATTGGTACTGAGTAGGAACCCAGTATTTTTACCCTTGATAAACAACAGAAGATTTAAACAATTTCCATTATGACAAATACCCAAACATTATGTTCTGGAGTTGAAATGTTTTGCAATATTCACTAATGACATTAGTGTTCACACATCGGTTTGCAGTATATTCCTCAAAAGAAGAATGGAAACACAATTTGAAAAGTTGAATCTTTCTGCTTTGTCAAACTCAGCTCATGGCTTTATGAAGTGGGTGTGATTGTAAAATATTATCATCAAACTACTGTGAAGGTAAGAAAGTTGTTTATGATTGTTGTATGTAGCTCTGAACACCTTGTGCTTGGTTTTTTCTGTTTGTTTCTCACCTGGACAGACAGCTATGTTGCAGAATTTAGTTTGCTCATCAGGACCATCACAAGGATCCCCCCCAAACTGTGGGGGTGTGCACGTCCGTGCCCGGGACCTGTAGCCTTGGCCACAGGTGGACGAACACAAACTCCAAGGTGACCACTCGTCCCAAGCGCCGTGCACTGCAATCAGAGCAGCTCGAGTGTGATTTAAAGACAGATAGACAAAGCTCAAAATGTGATGGTAATTCAATGAGACACTAAACTGTTAGGCTGGTGTACCTCAGGGTTTTACTAATGTATGTTGCTTTTTCCTTCATCGGTGGAGGAGTCTCCCTGCCTGTCAGCTTTTATGACAGCCTGAGAAATGCTTGGAATCTCTTACACCAGGTGGAAATTGAAGACGAAAGCCTGTTTTTCGAGGGTATGGTGGAATTCATCCCAGAGGCCCTAATTGTGCTAACTACTTGGAGAGCTGAGTCAGGTGGGTCTTGCATGGGTGAAGCAAGGTCCAGGAGAGGGCTGGGCAAGCGCAGGAAGGTGGCAGAAGATGGTCAAGAGGGGGGCTTACCTGGACAAATGGCAGAGTTGTTGCAGGGTCTCTGCTCTCGCAGTGGCCCACTACACTGGGTGCTGTAGGAGGAGGACACACAGAAACGAGTGCGACTCTGCCAGCCCTCCCCACATGTAGCAGAACACACACTCCACGCTGACCACTCCTCACCTGAAGCTGAGTCTACTGAGGAGGAAGGGATGGGCAAAGGATGGGAAGATAGAGGAAAAAGGGGAGGAGAAGGACAGGAGAGGGCCATAACTAATTACCATGCAGGATGTAGCCTCTACGGCCAAAAGAAGAAGGGTTGCGGTGCGAGAGAGGGGAGATTCTAGCTGCGCCACATTTGAGGAGCCGTCTCTGTCAAAGGCCCGTGGATGACACTGCTTTGGTCCAAAGGCCTCTTTCAAATGACTGGAAAATCTTCCATTGCAGACATAACTGATGCTCCTGGAAGGTCCTCAGTCCTCCAAGCTAATGCACATCCGTCACACAAAAAGACAGCAAACTGAAAAAAAGCCTCTTTTTTTCTGATAGGAGCAGCCTTCTCTGACAATACTCTGTCTGACTGCATAGACCAGGTCCTGCAAAAGAGACGGTTCCTGAAATGGATCTCAGCTTCCAGTCTGATTGTCTCTTCTCATCTCTGAGGCTTGATGTCATACCCTTTGCATTGACTTCCAGTGGAAGTGAATGCCACTCACTGAGGATATGTCAGTCATCTTTTCACTGGCCATTGCCTGCTGATTGAAATGGTCGGTTGACCGGTCGGGGGAATTGGACAGTCATGGCTGGTTTAAGCAGGGAAAGGAAAACTAAGCAGGAGAAGGGGAACCAATCAGCATGTTACAGTGATACTTCACCCCGAATCTAAATACAGAAAGACACACACAAAAGAAAAGCTGCAGGCTTTATTGTGACCTATCCCACAAACCAACAGCTGTTCTCATATTGGATTTAAGCAGTTGTAATTCAATAAGTTCTAAGTTTTGTCACCAGTTTCTGTGAACTCTGTTAGCAAGGCATGACAATTGTGACATGTTGGGGATATAACAAGAAGCCTTTCTTTCAAGCAGTAGTGTCAAGACCTATTCCTAAATAGTCCTGTCGTCAGTGTTCTTGATTGCTACCTTCTTCATCATTATCAGTATCTTTTATTTAGAGCTTGGTTAAGACAGAATCATCTGAAAGACTATATCATTATATAGCTTCTGAGAAAGACTCGTAAAGAGCCCCTCATTGCAGCAGGAACCTAAAACATGCAGGACGGAGACCTGCAGGACCAGGGTCGGAGAACCTTGATTTTTAATAGTTGAGGGGAATGATAATTGCATTAAAAGGTATCACAGAGAGACACTAAGTCTGATCTATCCCCTTCCTCAATCTGATCAGGAAGATAATTTGTTTTTTTTAATTTCTGACTAGCAGGAAAACCGTTTTCTGTTGGAAGGTACAGCTTGTTAGGGATAGGTAGAACACGTTTTGAGACTCGGGCACAGGAATAATCCACCAGGGAACCATTAGTGTATGAGCACATCACAACCGATGGCATTCTCTGGTTTCATCAGTCAGTTGCGGGCTATAGCTACACCAGATTAGGCTAATTTGTTCCGATTTAAGCTGACTCAAGCTCAGTCATTATATTGAAATTCACTTTCTCAAATAATTGGAAAGAACAAATGGGTACAGGTTTGTTGAACAATGTGCCTGGCTCCAGATTTTGGGAGAAGTATCACTGAACAGAGAGGGAGGACTCCATTCATATCTTGTTTTCCAGACAGGGCACAGTGTCCTGTTATAACCTCACATAAAATACACTTCCACTATGTTTCTTCAGGGTCCATGTTGGAAGTAGTTCACTGCGTACGAGGCACTGTCATGGGAGATTTTGATAGATGTGTATTTTTGGGGTGAGTGTGATTCTCTATGTCTCAGTGGGTGTTGTGATGGTGATAGTTTGTGTTCCAGGAGTGTGGGGTGTAACCCAAGCTGCCACAGTGACTGATGCATGGGATCCCTCTGCGTCCCGTTGTCTTACCTGTCTGAGGGCTCTGCTGTCCGGGGCGTGGCTTGTCTATGTCATCACGCTTGCGGCTGTCCACCGAGCGAAGGGACTGGCTGCGAGAGAGATGGCGACCCTTGCCTAAAGGAGGGTGAGGCAAGGCCAGGGGAGGAGGGGGGCGGGGTTAGCATCCAGAGCTCCTTGATCAATAGTTTATATTTGGGACACAACCGTGACGTGATTGGTCACCCAGAACAGCATCAGCCAAACTTGGGACTTGTGTTGTGCCATCACTGTTGATGTGTGTGACATGTGTGCAGTGCTTTGTTTTCAAATGTCTGTGAGTTCAGGACTAACTGCAAAACATCACTACTGTAACGACTAGCTGGTGTAACGACAGTCGGGATTAATATCAAGGAAAAACCTCAACAGGAAAATAAGACTAGTGCATTTTGGTCAAGAGCATTGTGTGTCCCTTCTGGGGGTTGTGATGATGTTGACATACTGTACATGTGTGGCCTTTAAACAGGTCGACCATGCCACTCCTAATTCATCGATCAAAGTCCCCTTTCCAACATGCACTCCTTAAGTCATCATTGACTTATCGAGAATGGACACACAGCTGATGAACTGGATGTAGGACAGGAACGTGACTCAAACGGCGCCGTAAGCACACACTTTGCACACACCACGCACTTGTGTTTACCCACAAAGCTTTAGGAGGCCTCGCTGACAGACAGAGATGTGCACACACACACACGAAGACAGAGGGTGAGGAGCGGACCTGTGCAGGACTCAGAGGTGCAAGGTCGTCCCTCCTCCACGATGCCCTCACATAGGTACGACTCCTCCGGAGGGGACTGACAGGTCCGAGTCCGGGTCTGCATCCCACCTCTACAGTCACTGCTGCACTGCGCCCACTGGCCCCATGCACTCCAGCCCCCTGCAAACACACACAGTTGATTTTTTTAGCAGCTAAAATCAATAGCAGCTAAAATCAATAGCAGAGATTTATTTATATATTTATATATATATATATATATATATA